>JAUMGZ010196029.1:0-11949 GCA_032359645.1 Pododesmus macrochisma | reverse complement strand
GCTTATTTATTTATCTTAATAATTATATGAAATACCTTATAACCTATATACTATAAGATATCTTATTAACGTTTTAAAGTTTCAATAAGTTGGTTTGCATAAATCACACATAGCCATACTTGTATTTTGGTATGTTCATATAGGTAATCATAACACGCATGATATGAATGAAGCAATGTGATTGCCGCATGCAAACATCGGGTACATAATGATCAATGCGATGATCTGGTATGCAACTTTCATTAGACTCAAAACTAATATATTTCTAACGTCTGTTATCGATAAACTTGATTAAGATTATGATAAATGCTTTATAAATGTTTAAATTTCTAAAAATGGTCGCGTCTCATTAGACTTTATGAATTAAAACATTCGTCAATCTTTTGTGAAACCTTGTTTTCTTTTTTAAAACGGACAAGGTTGAATGAAAGCAGACGATCGAAATCTACGACTGACCTTTATTTCTGGTTGTCGTATGCAGACAGCTTTGCTCGTCTGATCGTAATCTTTGTTTTTATATTTTCGTATAAAATCGGTTTTTAATTACACATATTGATGACAAAAGACACTGCATGGTTTAGTCTGACCTAAGAACCACACAGATAGTATACCAAACATACCAAGATAACACAGATACGGGTCCACTCTAAGTAAATATTTATCTGTTTTAGATAATGGACATTTAGCATAAGTTTTTCAATGATCATTGCGATAATACATGTATTGACGACATTTCAAGGCAATATAATAAAAGCAATTGCAGCACAACATAAAAGGGAGTGTCTAACTCGGATGTTCTTCATTTTATACACGATAAAGAGATTCAATATATTCACGTAAATTTGTTTGAGTGACGTACACATTACAGTTATATACTGCTGACATCTGTTTATGACTTTTCCAACTTTAAGTATTCTTTAATTCATTAAAAATAAAAACGAAAATTCCGTCTATCAATTGACTACCGTAAACAAGTTTTGAATTAATACACATTAAATAGTTTAGAACAAAACAACATTTCTACTACTGATCTATTTAGCATAAGAGAGTAAAAATATAACAGTAGCTATACAAATTAAAGTTTTAAGTATGCCATAGTTTTTAAAGAAGAAAAAATAATATGTACAGAAGAAGAAAAGAACAAGTAATTTGAGACTGCACTAATTGTGGGAACGAACACCAGTTTGTCGTGATGTTTGTATTTTATTGAAGTTTTATTGGTCATTCCTCGTGTTACCGTTCATACGACTCGACTCGGGCGTACGCTGACTTGATCCAACGTTAATCCCACGAACACATTACTTACAATTCACACCGATATAACTGTCCGCATCAAATTCTTCTTATGAAAGTAATACCCGTTTATTGCCGTTTTACACATCTAAAATTTGATTCTGGAAGTAGGCATTTTATGAAGTACATGCTATAAAGTGGCAGACGGTCTAGGGTGGATAATATTGGATGTCAATTTAGCTATAAACATCGGAGCTTGTCCGTCAACGAGACCATTTATATGTATTGAGGAATAAAAGAATAATTTGTTCCCTGATCAATTCATTAGGTCTAATAAAATCCCAACATGATATGACCGTCTCATATTTCACGTTTATTACTGAGCTCTCGTATATAGTTTCTCCTCCTCCCTTTCACGGATATCAGACAAGAATGTACTTGCATAAGAATCAAAAGATGTCAAGTCAGTTCTCAAATGCCCAATAAAGTTTGGCATTTATTGAGTAACATTAAAAAGTTTCATTTGCTTATGCATATGTTAATATGTGTATATATTGTCATAATTGATACCCTTTTTATGTAAAATACTATGCACCATTTGACTTTATTAACTCTCGTATGCTTCATGTAAATGTTGTTGTTATTTTTAGGTTGAATTATGCATTACTCTCTGTCACACTATCCTGACACCTTTACAGCACTGTTCTTTGTGCAATCACGTCTTGAGGGAACCACTTGGTGTCCGTTTTTCAATATCTAGTTTGATCTGGACCACGAGTCGAACCCAGAACCACAACATGCAAAGCTGACGCTTGTTCCATTTTTGAATGGCACTTTATTAAACATTCTTAGAAATTAAAAACGAACAACTTTCTTTAAACATCCATTAAAAGGTAAAACTAAAAAATCAATTAGACCTAACTGTTAGAATTGAGATTGACGGACGATGACAGTTCATTTACATGATCTACATTCATAAGGAAAATCCCCTGTTAATTTTGCAATAATTAATGGATGTTCATTCAATCGCTCACTCACATTCTTTATTTACGGACACCTGTATATAACGGACACTATACCGACTTCCGTGTCTGTCCGCTTTTAACAGGTTTTACTGTACTACAATATGAAAACTTAATTTCTTGGAAGTCATCTTCAAAATTGATATTGATATTTATCGAGGATGTCCTCCGTTTTAAGCATCGATTATACGTCCACGTTTTAGCGTGTTGGTTACTGACCACATATTCCAGTAACATATACCATTTCCATTATGTATTAATTAAGTAAAATACTTAAGCATCTTTGATTTTCTGAAGCAGATTCATTATTGTGAGTTTATCTTATAATCTTGAATCTGTAGACATAAACGTCTGAAATGATGACGACTAAAATGTCTATATGACCTTTCACAGTGACCTTGACACGTATCTACTGTCGAGATTTTTAACAGTGGATAGTAAAATGTCAATCCATGAAATATGTAGCACTTTTGAAACTTTATTCTGTTAATAAAGATGGAATTACAGTATTAAATGTAAACATCACGGGGACGTGTAGCGTTTAGATATTTAACGAGCTGATGAAATAAGAATTAACTCCGCCATTACGTATGTAACGTGTAAACATATATCGCATCATAAAGTTTGCCGCCATTGAGAAGTTGTGATGAAATGTCAGTGGTACCAGGGATGGTGTGAGTCGCTCTGTGCCACTTTGGTGTCAGTAACTCCGTGCCATCTTGGTGTAACCTTCAGTCATGGTTACTTATGACAGCTATGTCATGTTTATTTGCCGCCCTGTATTAAACATATAATTGTCGGTGCACGTATAGAGATACGTTTTACTATAGTATCTCAAAGCAACAGTGAACAGTTTTCTTTTGGCAAAAAGTCACCTTAATATGTAATACCAAAAAAGATATCTTAAAAAGTGCATAATATATCTCATAACGTTTATGAGATACCCCTTTTAATATATGGCATAATCTTATAAACAAAAAAGATATTTCATATAGTTTGTTATTAGATATCTTTAAAATCATATGAGATATTTCATATGCTTTAGTAGATATCTTGTATACTTTAGGGAATATCGTTTTAACTGATTATATGAGACATCTTATATAACAAAAAAGCGATATCTCATGAAGTATATTAGGTATATATTTGTTTTGAAATTAGCCTTTAAGGCTTTCTTACGGTAAAGCCTTTGTATTTTTAAGTTTTTCTCGCGTCATGTTTAATTGTAAGTTTGTGTATCTTTGTCATCATTGTACCATTTAAGGCGCTCTCTATATCACCCAGCTCGTTTCATTATCCCTATTTTCAATATAAGGTTGGATGCATTCGTTCCTCTTCATTCGCTGACAATTCCATCTTTTATCGAGTAACCTTGTAATAAATCAGTGTTACATCAGCCCGTCACGAGGTTTAATACTATCCGTCCACAGTTAGGTTTAAACTAATTCGTTTTTAATGTGTTTACACTACCCCCGTTAACTTGTTATGTTATATTTATAACGTTACCACATTGTGTAGGGGACATGATACCCGAACGTGGGGGTAATGTTACTGAAGTGACGTAACACTTATCATGACGATTTCCGGACTGCCTTTTGTCGCCATGTCCAGATGACAACACGAAGAACGAACTAATGGTGCGACATTCTTGACATAGTCAGTTTAGAAAGATCACCTATTCTCCAGGGATATGTCAATAGACGAGTATATAATAATATGATAAAGGAAGAGGAGGGCAAACAGTTTGGACATTTTGTCAGGTGTGTCCCTCGGGGAAGCCACCTGGACAGCGGTCAATACACACAGATGACCAATCCACACCGCTTAACCACTACCTCAGGTGTTCAACATCGACCCATAGAATAGCATTTTAAGTATGTATATAAACTTTCATCGCTAATCGTCCGAAAAAATGCACATTAAAGGATTCTGTGTGATATTGTGTTTATTTGCGGCAAATCTTCAGCGTCCATACTTTATGTACGGGACATCGTAGAGTTCCACCATTGTTGAGATCTAAGTTAGCGAGAGTGACGCGTGAAAAGGGAGCCATCATTTTGCAATAAGCTATTGATAGATGAGTTGAGGTGGAACCTATGGGTTGGGGCGGGGATGCAATTTAGGGTTTAACTGTACACTCCCTACCGGGTCAGCGACAGTCGTTTGTTTAAATTTCACACATTTTTCACCCATTTAACTTTTTTTTCATATTAATTGAATTTTATAATCTTTAATTTGAACGTTTCCATGGTTTCAACTATTGCTTACTTTATAGTAGTACATGTTTGGTTATAGATTGCAGTGATTCACGCGGACGTCGATTTTTAAACACCGATGTGAATTATTTATAATTTTAATTGATTATTTATTTTAAAGATATCGAATTAATCCTTCGTCTTATGTTATCTATTTAGTGATTTATTTATTCTCGCTTTTGTTGTTTCGATGCACTTTTACTATCTATTTACATATATTCTATAAAACATTGTCTATATACAAAACCTACCTGGGGATTAAGTTTAACAATAAGTAAGGTAGTTAACAATTTTATAGTTTTTCCATACTAATGAAGTACCGTTCAAACATGCTCCCAAGATTACGAGTATATATATTCATAAGTTAAATGCTTTAATAAGCAATTGATATGTGTGGGTCAACCTATCTGATATAGAATTTCCTTTTCAGTTTGGTAATAAAATCTCCGTTGGCATTATTTTGTTCTATACAAACATCATCGTCATATCAATATATACGAATAAAATTTGCTCTTTTTCCAAATGGTTTTCTTGATATGCGTTGACATGTATTCGTTTTTAAAGTTGCAACATTCTTGCTCTTGATTATGAGTATGTGTAAGAATGGACGTTTTAGGCAATACTCTTGTTCCTAAATGACAATATTTGGTTTAACGGTCAACCTTCCATTGTATATATGGTTTCAGTGTAATGACGAATGTGGATGTTTGTAATTACGTATTTTATGATATATTGAGGTTTTTTCGAATGAGTAAGAGAAATTCATGTGTTATATCTGATAATTATTGATTGATGGCTGATATGTCCTGATACAATCTCTCTCTGTCTCCCTCTCTCTGTCTCCCTCTCTCTGTCTCTCTGTCTATCTCTGTCTCTCTGTCTCTCTCTCTGACTGTCTCTGTCTCTCTGTCTCTGTCTCTCTATATATAATATGCAGATCCGCTTAAGTGTTTTTGTTTGTTTGTTTGTTCAATATGCAATAAATATATCATGTAATAAAATAATTTTAACCACGTGCGTCAAGTGCTGACAGTAACGACAAACGAGGCTACTAATCATACTTAATCACACCATCCCAAATAGTGATAGGGTATTGGGTTTTGGCGCGATGTTTATGTGTTTACCGGATTGATTGACAATAGAAGGGCATGGCTGTTAACTTGTTACGTGTATTACATACATGTAAATAGTTTATCTCAAATGTATCTTTTTTTTAAGATTGTCATTCAAAAAGTGACCACTCATTGACGTCAACAACGCATCAACAACGGTCTGCGTTCATTTGTAGTAACGCCCACTAAAGGTACATAACAGGATGTACCACATATTGAAATCTAAATACCTGTATCATATGGCAGTACGTGCAATCTAGCAATATCAACTTTACGTTGCCATGCGCACTATACTAATTATGTTGTTATATATAACTACAAAGTAACCGACTTAACTTTACACCTTTACTGTGGTACTGGGAAGGTTCAAACATGAACAGTAACCAACTTAACTATACACCTTTACTGTGGTACTGGGAAGGTTCAAACCTGCACAATAACCAACTTCACTATACACCCGTAATGTTGTACTGGGAAGGTTCAAACCTGCATAGTAACCGACTTAACTTTACACCCGTAATGTGGTACTGGGAAGGTTCAACCCTGCATAGTAACCGACTTAATTATACACCCGTAATGTGGTACTGGGAAGGTTCAAACCTGCATAGTAACCGACTTAATTATACACCCGTAATGTGGTACTGTGAAGGTTCAAACCTGCTTAGTAACCGACTTAATTTTACACCCGTAATGTGGTACTGGGAAGGTTCAAACCTGCATAGTAACCGACTTAATTATACACCTGTAATGTGGTACTGGGAAGGTTCAAACCTGCATAGTAACCAACTTAACTATACACCCTTACTGTGGTACTGGGAAGGTTCAAACCTGCATAGTAACCACTTTAACTTTACACCCTTTATGTGGTACTGGGAAAGTTCAAACCAGGGGCACTATGGGCGATTAATTCACACCCTTCATTTCATTGAACGAACGGCCTTAGTCCGCGGGAGTAGTTGCATGGCCGTTTTCAAAAATTTGCTTTGGTGTGAAGTTTGACCGTCGTTCTGTATTTTCTTTTATTCTTATCAACTTTGCTCTGTTCATATTATATGTTTTCAGTCACATTGCACACGAAGACGGTATACGACACGTTTAAAATCACATTACAAATTTTGTTCTTTACATTTTTTTTTAAAATTCTTAACCGTCCAAAATCTGTGTTATTAACCTTACAAGTTTTACAAAACGTTTCCTGTTCATTCAGTTTGATTATAAAATGCCTTTCTTCTCATGTTCTATGCATGTACCACACCTATCGAGACGAAAAGAGAAATGATTCTTTCATAATGAACGAAAAATGGGCGAAGCGAATTGAAGATATATTGTCGAATGTAAAAAATATTTAATGTCTTAAGTATATAGTAGTTAACGCGATACCATTTATAAAATATCAGAATTCAAAAGACATTTTCGGACATTAAAGGAACATTTAGTTTAAATAAAAAAGAAACGCTATGCTTAACATCCTTCGACTTCATGTAAAACAAGTCGACTTAGTATCACCGACAGGATTTTATGGCCGTCTGTCAAACAGTTTTTTCTGTCTTTAATTTTTATTACGGACTGTAAAATCAATATAATATACATACAACGTAGCAAATAAAACATCAAAAGACAAGTTCCGGTGTAATACAGCGCGCGCGACAAAAACCGCCAAATCTAAAAGATGGTCGTCTGCGCATTAAACAGCGGGTATGGACATAATTTTGTTTCAACTTAAATCCAAACAGGACTGTTGCTAACAAAAGTGGCCGCGTTATACCTGACTAAGTACCTCTTCAGACTCAACATAAACTCAGTCTGAAAATACTGTCAAAATACCTTAATTGTTATTATCTCTCTGTGACCAGTTCAAATGCAAATACGACGGCCATGAAAGTTTCACATTATCGCAATGTAAAACACATTTGGAGGACTTTATGGTGAAAACATCAGCTGGAAGTGTTAGGGGGTCTCTACCACTACGGGTAATGGGCGAATTCTTCCGCCAAAATAAAACCTCTTGAGAGAGTATTTTTGGTCGTAAATTGTCCATGATACGTGTTGAAAGTTTTATAGGAAAGTAGCACGAATATTTTCATAGATTCTTCTGACAATCCATTTCCATTGTTTACATCGTATATCTTATTGCCCATCCATAAGTATTTTGAAAGGTGCACCACGTGTACAATATACATATGTCACGTGCAAGTTGCCAGTTTAATAAAATGTTGATGATCCTTCTTGTCTTCCTTTTTATAAATCAAATGGGACAAATTGTTTAGTTGTCTCTTTATTTAGCTTGATGTAAATGTTACATGTATACAGTAACCTAGCTATAACAGCATGCTACATGTAGCTTACTCTTTTAGTGCACTTTGTTTCACTTCAATTTTTGAGTAACTTTAAAATATTGTCCTTAATTTGCCTTATTCTGTAAAAAATACATTATCTATCGGAATTGCATAAAATATGCTCATGTCAATGGTTCCTTCGCCAGTGAGTGTATTTATCTGATATAATTTGAACTGCTCTTTAAAATAGGACGTAAATTGAATGCACAATATAAAGTTTGTTCATTAAAACAACAAATTGATAAAAAAAACTGGAAGTAAAGCATTAGCTTATCAAATCTTCACGAAGAAGTTTACGTTGCATGTCTACTCGATATACCTGCCCCCGTTAGTTTCGACCCCTCCCCGTAACCCGGGTCTGAAGGGTGTTAACTAACAGTTATTAAAGTCAATCCTTTATTGACAAATAATAAACCAACCTTCATTTTATAGTGGTCAGTTTTTCTATACCATTATAAAATCTTGACCTCCAAAATAAGAAATTATGAATACTATATTAACAACAACGTAATTTACGTTATTATTGTAATGCTTTGATGTATATAGTTTCGTTATAAGTTTTTCTTCTCTTTACAAAATGTGCGATTGATGTAGAGGTATAATGTCAAGAAAGTACTGACGAGTCGTGTTCATGTTTGTATTCATGTATTTATTGCCAATCAATCTTCAGTAACTTTCTGTGTCCGTTTCTGGAAAAATAAATTGTGATTTTAAGATTGGCAAATTTTGCGACATGAGAAGTCGCGAGAATGTGATTTATACGTGTGTGCGCTAATGACAATAAGACCTTTGTTCCTTGTAATGTTGGCTGGTCAGGAGTGTTTTTGTGACAATCTTCTATATCATGAACCTTGTTTGATAAATTCCGCAACTAATTTCTCTCATGCCATTATACCTTTACGCTGCGACACTCTTCTCTTTTGTGTAGAAAATTGAAGTCAAGGCATGCTAAACAACTATCTGGGACTGTGTTCATTTACATCTGCAACAAATACGTCCCCAGAGAAACGGTTCCAATCAGAAAGCACCATGATATTGAGCCAAAGATTATTCTTAATCGAAGTAAGCGCGCCAATGTAAACGAAAATGTTTCCATGACCTTATCGTCATCGGATTATTCAAGATTGAAAAAGGAAGCTCTGTAACTCATTCCAGGACTTATGGGAATTAATATGGAAAAGTTTGAATGAGTCTGGAAATTGAAAGCATCGACGTGTGTTCTTCATAGCGTCCAGTGGGACGCAGACCAGATCAATGCACAGAGACGCTTTTAAAAAATCCACAGTCACTAGGACTCATCACATACGAGAGTAGCGTTTTTAACGAGATTTCTTGATCAATATTTGTTTACGTGCTCGTGCACAATGTTATTAAGGAATGTGTTCAGTTTCATGCTATCCGTATTCGTCCAATAATGTCCTAGCATTCACAACTCCCTGACGTAAAAGACCTGGCAATTGGATAGCGAAAAGCCGTAACACGATGCGGATCTGCTGCACGGACAAATACTACTACACACAGCTAACTTCAACTTTTAGCTTTCTTCTTTTTGTTTAAATATTTTCTCAAGACAGATTGGTCGTAAATTATTACATAAAATGAGAAGAAGACTAAATTCTTCAGTATAACAACACTGAAAAGTACAAAGAATAAACTAAACTAAAGGAACTATCACATATTCTTGTAATGTTATGGAAATGCATGTGTACAAAGTAGTTTTATTTATAAACTTATGTCTATATAAGTCAAATGGAGCTATGGTTGAAATATTCAACTATTATGATGACCCCCTGTCTATATATATATATATATATATACATCCGTGTTTATGTAGCTCTGCTATTGTCTACATATTCTCACAATTTAACTCGTTATTAGGGTTGTTTAAACGTTATTGATTTGTCGGTAATAAAGGTATATGGAATAATTCAAGGACATCTTTACGTAAAAGTATGAAAGCAAGCCTGTATATACAGCATACTAAGTGATATTGCAAAATACAAACTGAATTTGTTTGTATCGAAAAAACCGTTTTGGTGCAAGTTTAGTTTAGAATGGGGACTTTCTCATTAAGAAACTTAATTGCATGTATCCACATTTAAACTATGAATTTCAGTCTGTGTTTGTTTGATCTAAATAGCACCATGGTCTATTTTCTTTTATCCAAACACACTTTTCAATTGTTCTGATTGATAAAATACCAATAAATAAAACCGTTTCCTCAAAATCGTTAAGTAGAAGAACATGTGCCAAGAATGACACGCCTGTGTACCAATTAGACACACCTTTATACATGTAATGGTGCCGAACGTAAATACATTAAACAAATGTGGCACCCCACGAATTAAAGATTCGCATCATTTATACATTACTCTTTTTCAGATAAATTTAGATTTTCGCATTTGCGTTTATTTAATGGACAAGAAAAAAATAACATGTACGGGTACTTTGTACGTTTGAAAAACATTGTCAACCACTTCCTGTACAACCCCTGTATTAGATGGATTTTCTCTGTCAAGTTATGCCAGACGATTACAAAATCGATTTCGGGTTTGGAAATGCCCGCTATGACTTCAACACAACTTCGTCAGGTAACAATGTCGCTGCTGGAGCCATATTGCGTCGTTAGAATTTTGTCAGCAACACGCACGCGCTCTGCGCGAGACCACGAAATGACCATTACGTGGTAGCATGACATCGTCAAAAGGGACAATCGACTGTCGCGATGATATTTCTCTTCTAAAGGAAAGTCCTATACAGGACGTAGGGCCAAGTCGCGATCTTTTAAACCGAATCAGAGGCCCCTTTTGTTTTGCCAATAACAAGACCTTAAAGGAATAATGAACCCTCGAAGAATCACTTCTTCAGAGCACGAACATACGTTGGAACCAATTTAAATTCCCCGTGTGTTTCAAATACGTCTCATATTTATAAAGACAATATCTAATTATAGTTGAATATAGGTTTATTAAGGCACAGAAACTAGGAACGAGCAATACTCAAATTTCATCTGTGGTGCTTTAATTGCATATTGTTTCTTGAAAATTAGTCTGTCAGAAGAAGACGAATGGTCTATGATCCCTAAAGATTATTATATGCAACTTAAATAATTCAGGAATTGGTTATGTTTGCGATAAAAGACGAAATAAATCGACTCATGATGAAATGTGATTAAGCTTAGGGAATCACGGTATACTCTGACGGGTGTACAAAAGTTACGTAAAAAGTCTTTAAATTACGTTTTTATGCAGAATTTACTGCGTAGAGTTGACTTCGTATTAACAATAATAATTACTTAATATAAATCAAGTATTACTGTAATAACACACAGGCGAATAACTTGAAAGCGTCCAACAGCTTAAATGATTACACTATTAAGTCAGTCAAATTAACGTAGAAGCCATACTGAATGTATTTATTTATTGCCTTAATAAAGATTGAAAAAGAAAATAAGAGTTGTGCAATATTATCAAGTTTGATTTAGTGATTTTATGTACAGGTTGACATATCAATATTTTTTTAGAGATGATCATGTCCAAACTTTCGTATTAATAAATACAGCTCACTGACCATGTTTCCTAGCAATCTTCTTGATGTGAATCTTATATAAAGTATAAAGTGGATTCATAACGACAATACCACTGACATTGAAGGACCCACAGACAAAGACGTAACACATTGTATAAACATAATGAACAGAACCCGGTAGGAGAAAGGCCTCGAGAGCAGTTCGCACAAGATTCCAAGACCAGACAAATTCCGCCATTAATGGATGCTCAACAATAATAGAATTTCACATGAACAAACACGTAGATGAATAAAGACAGAAAGGGGTGATCGGAAAGAAGGATCATGGAAAATGTAATTTCAAATACGACTATAAAATAAACAAGTCAACGGTTTTTTTTCTCGACAGTTGAGGACAAAACAGTCCTCTTCAGCAAAGGTGATTATATTATATTTTTAATACATGTACATGTATAAAAAAGTA
>JAUMGZ010196018.1:0-12859 GCA_032359645.1 Pododesmus macrochisma | reverse complement strand
CAAGGAGTGACCCTAGGATAAAAAATATTCAAATGCCAATCCAGATGGACGTTAAGGCCCCATGGGCCTCTTGTTTATATAACAATACAAAAATTCAGTCTGAAACATATGCCTCCAATCATTATCAATATGATACTTATAAGAGGAAAGAACCAAATTAAATACTCTGTGCGAGACACAACCATCCTTAACTCCAGATCTGGCTTTGAAGCAGCTGCAGACATTATTTGATGCTTATAATAGAGAAAATGAATTTAGAATAGACAAGACCTCGGTAAATAAAAACTAAATTGCCAAAGAATGGGGGAGGGGAAAATACGCCATATGGTAATAAATTGATAATCAAAACTTCACCCCAACAGTAATATAAAATTGTCTTGCCAAAATTTTAAATGTGCACAGTCAAAATAGGAATTATATAATTTTCAATGTATTTCCTATGCCCCTTTTACAAAATTATTTGTGGATTCTTGTCTGGACAACTCCTTTTACAGTTTTGATCCAAATTCCATGAAACAGCACTGATAAAGTCACCACTCTCTGATGTTATGCACCTTTTCCGAAATAACTGTTAGTATAATAGATGTCATAAAATACGTAGCTTGGTGGGGTATTAGTCTTGGCGACAGCTCTAGTTTAATGCCTGTGGCTGGCCATTCTGATTGTAAAAATATTTCACTATGTCTGTTGCTGACCCTCCTGATTCACAGTTAACAAGCTTTGTTATGTCTACAGATGGCGCTTCTGATTATTTATATACTTTACTTTGTTATAAGTCCCCTACCGGTGAAACTGGGAGGGACTTTAGGATTGCACCTCATCCATCTGTCCGTCCAGAATAAAGTGTGGACAAAGATTCTAAAAAAACTATTAAAGCTGTATTTATGCAACTTTGCGAACACTTTAAGTATGGTATGGAGATAGTGCACTTAAAACAATTTTAATTTTCATTGAACAATGTACGATTGGCGGCCATATTGAATTTCATATTGGCATTCACCTTAAGAGAAAGCTGTGGACACAGATTTTGCAAAACCCCTTAAAGCTATCTGTCTGAAATGTGGCATACACTTTAAGTATGGTTTGGAGATAGTGCACATTAAGTTTTGTTCGTTACTGTTCAAAATTATACGATTGGCGGCCATTTTGAATTTCATATTGGCATTTACCTTAAGGGAAATCTCATAGACTATCGCCCCTATCGACATGAACTTGCACACAGTGTTTTTTATACTTCGAAGATGAGCATTGAACCTTTTTTATAGTGCTTGTTCCGATTAATCGATTTTGTCGACGTCGCCTCGTTTTGTCTGGAAAATCGATTAATCGATCATTGTTTTCTGAAATCGATTTTCAAATGACTTATGCAGAGTCTCATTATTTGCACCAAACATACTCCATGTCCAACTTGAGTGGAGGAATGTCTCGCACTCCTTTTAATTCAAAAGAAGTGCCTGACACTGGAACTTTTGATACCAGGGTGATCGGAGAATTTATTGATGCCATGCACAGATTTAACATTTCAAAGTAGAAACTTAGGGCTAAGCCTATTATAGTGACACAAACATCTGTATTTTATTACCTTTATTTTTATCCCCCCGCAATTTAATACCAATCCATCCGTCATCGTTAACCTTCACACTTTAAACTTCTTCTCAAAAACTACTGAGGCAATTTTGACCAAACTTGCTGTGAATGTTCCTAACATGGCCCCCTTTCAGATTTGTGTTCAATTTTGCCGAATTTCATCCAATATGGCTGCCATGGCTTCTGACCCAGGCGAAAAAGAGACCATGATCTACCATGGTCACCATGGACACCATGGACTTTGATGGTCAACCATGAACTACCATGGTCAGGCACCAAAATGACCATGGTTGACCTTTTAGTATGTATGGAGAACATGGTTGACCATGGTTAATTTTTTTTTTAATAACATCATGGTTTACCATGGAAATATTTCTAATCATGGTTGTTTAAAAAATTAAATTATTTAGTTTACATATATATACTGCAACTGCATGACTGAAGGTATCATTTAGTGAATGATTTAATATTGCTGACACAATTACAACGATGAATGTTACCATTAAAATGAAAAATAACTATACAATCATAGATTTTTTTTCCAAAGATATATATATCACTGCGCTGTACATGTACAATTTGTAGATAAACAATAAAGTAACAGACATTAATCCATAATTATAAATAAGCAAAAAACAAAAAGAAATGATCATGAATAAAAAATTTAAGTATATAATAAGCTTGAAAAATATCAAGTATAAACTTGTAATTAGCTCTTGGACAGCGAAGTATCAACAAAGAGTATCCATATACAATATATTATGACAAGAGTATTTCTATTGTTATCCAAACTTATTTCATAAAATAATTATTTTACCCTAAATTGACAGACAATAATACACATATTTAATTTGAAGCAATATAATTCAATCAATGATTATGTCAAAATACAAATATTTTTTACTTTATTTGCAACTATAAGTACGTTATGAACTATATTTAGATCTGTTCACGTTGCCTACATACATGTATATGATGTACATGTATCTACAGGAGCATCACTTGTGTACTGAAATCATAATAAAGAAGAATTCTGCAATCTGGAATCTGAGACTGGTAACAAAGTTAAGACAAAAAGAGTATCAAATCATAAATTTGAAAACTGAAAACCATTATACACTATGACCAATCATATTTGGCATGAATGCAACATACGGCAATCCATCTACATGCAATAGAAATACTTTGTCTGCTATTTTGTCTACTGGGAAAACATCCTTTTCATCACTTTCGTTTACCCTAATTATGTGACGTGGAACTGTATTACAAATAAAACTCTCATCATGCACTTCAACCTTCTGTGCAAAGGCAAACAGAGCATTGCTTTCTGTGTTCACAACAAAGAATAATATTTTCCTGATGGTGCCATTTTTACAACGCACAATATAACAAAGTCGTTTCTTCATACGTGTGTAATCTTGAGAGTATAGTTTCTTATCACCTAATTTCACTCTAAGAGCTTTCTTTAAGGAATCTATATGCTGAGCTCCAGTACTTTGTAAAATCATCTGAAGAGCATCTTCTGGCAAGCCTGTAAAGTTCTGCAAAGTACCTGCTACTGAAGCATTTCCAAACATTTTTCCTGAAGACCATGATTTGCCACGTTGTTTCATCTTGGATAAATATGAGTTTGCAGCTTCATGTGGTATGCTATTGATATTAATGCAGCTTAATTTCAGCTGAATTTCCTTTAGACGCAGACACTGTTTGGTTACATCACCAGTACCTTGAACAGACTGAAGGCGTGCTGAATTCCAGTCTTCAAATGGAAAGCAACTCCATGCCCACAGAGGCCCCCACATTCGCATGCAAAACACCATATGGGTGCCAATGTTGTGAACATTTAATCCACAGCTTCCTTCTCCATACAAACTGGCATACTGTTCATAGAATTTGTCCAAGTACTCCTCGGTTCTTTGCAATTCCTCCTCTGTTATGTTATTGCCAAGAAGCAAATGAATACCTTCACACAAAAAGGATAAGTGCCTTAAGTAAACTTCCCCTAGGAATCAGTTCAGACATTGAATAGCATAAAACAAAAGCCATGTAGTTCTGTTGCTTTAAAATTGCTATGATTTTTTTCCAAATCTCTTGGCATTCTCTCTATGTAGTCTGGTGGACAGATATTTTGCAACCTTCTTGATATTCTTTTCAGACTTTTCCCCACAAAGTATGGTTTCCCACTGTGAGTTGGAGAGAAAATTTTGTAAAGGAGGTTTTTTGTCACCCCAAGTAAGGCACAGTGCATATAATCAGGAACAACGCCAAGCACAACATTGAACCAGTGCATTGAAGCAAGTCCTATCATACCACAAATTCCCTTTATTCTCTTGGTGTTTGTTGCATTTGGTCCTTTGGTATACTTTAGATCATCGGAATCTCGTATATCTGGTCTCTCCCTCTCTGATCTATAAGGATATGACCGTGCATAACCTTTTCCTTGCCGCACACTTTTACCTTCTTCTTCACAGGTACAGCAACCATATTAACCATTATGCATCGTCATATTTAAGACATATCCTTTTGCCTGTAGATCCATGGTTGCTGCAACCACACCCAACCTTACTGTAAATGGGATTGATGTATCTTCTGGCTTCAAAAGAAAGCCATCAACAAATAATGTGTGCATTTCTTCTCCAAATGAGCACATGTACTGGGCAAAAGGTGGTTTGTTTTTACCTTGCCATATTGCTGCCAAAACCATGTTTTCTCGTGCAAAACGTGCAGCTGGAGGTAACTCATTAATGGCAAGGAAGATTGGCCACAACTTTACGTTAGAGGAACTGTACAATGGAATGCAATCAGTATTAAATAACGCACTTATTGATGTAGAATCATGCAAAAATTGACCAATATCACACAAATGACGATAATATTGTCCATCAACTATATCTGTCATTTCTTGCACAACATCCTGCTCTTTAATTCTATTTTTGACACTTTGCACGCTTTGCCAAGTGCCTTTTCTTTCTAAAATGTACTTTAACTGTTTTTGAACATCTGCAAGTACAAAACAGCTTCTTGCTTGACGGCCAGCTTTTTGTTGAGCTGATAAAGGTCCTTTATATCTGTAAATGCCACATTCAAGTGTTTGACATGTAAGAACATCAGGATCATCAGGAAATCTGTTGTTACAAGCAGTACAATAATCCACAGCTCTACAGTTTGTCTCCCCTGAATATGAAACTACTTTTTCATATGTTAACTTTTCATGATTATTGAAGCCATGACATAGTATTGGTAAGAGTTTAAGCAGATCATTTGCAGCAACTCCAGTTAAATTGTGATGTAAAATGTACGACATAATACACAGTGCTTGAACTTCTGATTCTGTATATTGTACTGACTTTTTAATACCATCATCTGAAGCAGTGTACATGTCTTCATCTGAAATGTCGGATTCGCTGCTAGATTGTTCTGAAGATAACCAGTTTTCATCACTGCTGCCTGATAGATTTTCACTATCACTGATAAAAGATGAGTCTTCACTAACGCTGTCATAGGCTTGATATGAATCAGAATTGCTGCTACTCCATGAAGGCATAGGTAGTGAAACTGATGATGCACCAGGAACAATATCAGTAGTTTGCTATTTGTCAGGTAATTGCAATACTGATGGCACATTGGAAATTTGGACACCTTCTTCATTTCCTGGAGACCTATCAGTTGGGTCTTCATATTTGTCTGAATTTGCTGTCATTTGGTCATCAGAGGAATCACTCATAAAGGATACATCCAAAAGTGTGGAGCTTGCATTCGAGTCAAGATTGAAAAGCTTACTTCTAGCAATTGCGTGCCGTGAAGCAGTGCGCTTTGGAACAGGAAGTGACGGATTATCCTTGTATGCTTTGTACACCCTTTTCATAGGACCTGCAAATAAAAAAAGAATGAATAAACAATTAAAATAATGAAAAAAGGTTTATTAACTTTTTAACATAACAAATATTGTGGAAATGTTTTTTGACAACCTGGGCAACTACAAACAAGAGGCCAATGGGGCCTTAACGTCCATCTGGATTGGCATTTGAATACTTTTGATCCTAGGGTCATGCCATTAAAGTTGGTTTTCCATGCCCTCAAGTTACTTCAAACCAAAGCATTATGCACTAGGCCTTTTAGTTTATAAGAAGATTTTTGAAATTTTGTCAATTTGTCCCCCCTTTTCCCCCTAGTGGCCATGCCCCTTTATTTGAACAAATCTGAATCCCCTTCCCCGAGGGATACTTCCTACCAAGTTTGGATAAAAATGGTACAGTGGTTTAGGAGAAGAAATCCAAAATGTGAAAAGTTAATGCCGACGGACGGGATTTATATGAGAAAAGTTCACCTTTGACCTTCGGTCCAGATAGACTAAAAATGCTATAATTTGAACATGTTTTATAAACTGATACTTCTTGTTTTTACTTACAAATAAAAACTAGTCAGGGTTAAGGATTGTAATTTATAACAAAACAAAAACAAAAAATTTAGTCTTTGTTTGTTAAGGATCAACAAACTTTCGACATTTTCCTATGTCATATCACAGACTAATGGTGACTTTGTAGTGCTGTCAAACAAGCGGCTCAAGTTACATTTGACAAGTTATCAGCCAATAATAGATCAGAAGTTCTTGACAAGTCAAAAAGGCATCAGTCAATCGGAGGCAATGGCGACTGGATGGAATTATTAGCTATGCATCATCAAAAACAATTCTAAAAGGGAATAAACAAAGGAACATTTACATTAAATTCACAATTGACAAATTTGTGAAGTACAGAGCTCTTGGCTAGCTACAATTATGTGCTCAGCAACATTTGAACATAATTTGAAATTAAGTGATACATTCATAGGTATTTGAGTATACTATCGGTTCAAGGATCGAGCTTTCACATAATATAATTTGTCAATGTGTCTACGGTGTGATATTTCATTGAGACAGCACTATAAAGATGCCATAAGTGTGCACTGTCTCAAGTAGACATATAATTATGAGTTAAAGGGACGCTTAACTCCAATAAACAAACAAACAAACAATCATTAAAAGTATAAACATATTTATACCAGGAAAACATACTTTTGTCATGCTTTTTGAAGAGATGAGTCAGTGCTCGCTGTTTTCTGCTGAGAATGCGGCCACAGATGGTGCACTTAAATTGAATTTTCTTCCCAACTTGAATTCTTGAAAAGCACTGTTCTTTTTGCAATTCCATGGTTACAAATAATATAACCTGCAAAAAAAAGGACAAAGTGAGTTCTATAGACAACATGTGCGTGTGGTGATTGTGTTTCTTTACTATAAATTCTTTCCTCAGAATGTACCATATGGCATTGACAAGAATCATCAACTTACCACAATGGCCAACTGTTTTCTTCTGGGAAATTTGGCCAACTTCCAAGTTCCCGATTTCGAATATTACGACTACGAGTAGGCCTATCGTGTTTCACTTTCAGATGCGCGATCTCGCTTGCAATGTGCATTTTATATATCTATCAAACACCCGTTCTTATTTACTATGTACACTTTATCCTCAGTGAATCAGTTCAACGTTAGTTAAACACGTTTTCTAACCAATGAAATACAGAAATAGATGCTGAATTACAGTTTTTTAACGCATGATGGGGTAGTTCTTCCTCGGGTTATCGGCGGAAGTGCTTTCAGTTCTCCATCCTCTATGAAGTCGCGCTTCATTGGTCAGTAACGCGCAGCAACCGAAGCTTTGCCATACTGCAAATTTGATTGGTCTGTTGTGACAAAGAAAGAATTTGATTGGACAGCATACATTTTAAGCGGAAATTTAACATCTTATCACTTCTCTAGTACGCGATTTTCGAGGATTTTCAACACAATGTCAGCCGAGAAAATATATGCTTTAATACAGTGGAGCGATGCGTTTGTTAGTATTATAGACGTCGTAACGATAATTTCTCCACGCAATGAAGTGCATCAATACAGAGCGGGAGAGTATATAACTGCCAGGTATAAAGGAAATGCGTACAGAGCAGTTATATGCGAGCTAAAGGGTGAGATTTTAAACAAGTTTGTAATGTTGATTATCTTCGTCATTTTACACTGACACGTTATGACAACCTTTTGCGGACACTTGGCGATCTTCAAATACAAATAATTAATATATGAGTAGATCTATTCAGTTTTAGTTTTAGTATAATTTTGTGAGTACGGCATTTATAATCTTCAAAAAATCTTGAATAGCTTATCTATCGGTCATCTTGTCAAAAAGAAGCAACATTTTAACATATATTTCCCGTCATAACTTGTAAATATAAAGATCCATTGAATGTTGTTGCATACATACACAATGTACGGCACTACGTGTGCACATCCATATATATTACTCCAACAATGTTATAGACGTTTTATGATGGCGAGCTACTTCTGAAGATGTCAGTTGGCATAATAATGTCAAATACAAAATCGTCCAACAAGTGGCCTATATATGTAATAAATCATAAATGTTTTCTCGTTGGTTTGCAGGCAACAGGAAGTATCTGGAGATACAACAGAAAATGGGGTACTTGAAACACACATTCAAGAAGGAAGAATGTGAAAAAGCTGGTAAGACCAATGATAGAATTGAATTTCAAATTTAAATGTTTGTGATAAGAGGCCCTGTCCCTCTTCTCCCCTTCTTATTTTCTATGACAAAATTCTCTGCAAATATATAGAGTCACTGTTCCTAGATTCACACACTTTTTACTGAAATACTTATCTATGGTCAAAGTGAAACAACACATGCCTTAATAATGTTTAGTCGATCATATTTGACCTCTGCTTTGATTTTGACATTTCAAAGATGAAGTCATAATATAATGAGTAGCAGTTGTTATTTGCTGACGCCGCTCATTCAATGTACATAAAACAATCACCGTTGATAAGAACTGAATTAGGAAATTTTTAAGTTGTCTTTTAGATCAATGTTATAGGGTCGACTTGATAAGGGCTGGGACGATTCAGGATTTTCCGTATTCGTAACTTGAATCAAACATTTTCGGTGCACCACACAGTGCCCTAGACCGGATGTGTAAAAAAAAATAGAAGAAAAAACAGCAAACATGAGGCTACTTTGGTGAGCTTTATTTTTATCAAACCATTTGTTTGACTGAGTTATATCGACAATTCCAACAAGTGTACATGTGCGTAGTGACGAACTGTGCGAAGTCAAGTCCAGTGCCTCTATATATATATGTATCATGCAGTCTGAACTGTTAAGTGGACACCAGACTATAGAGTGCCAAACGTGACAGACTGATCATTATTAAATCACATATCTATTCTATGATGTATCTATTCTATGATGTTCAACTAAAGAATTGTTCTTTCCTTCAGATCATTGTGAGTCAAGAGGAACTAAAGAAAATGATCATGATCAGTTACTTAAGACAGTTGTGCCGCCCATTGGAATTGACAATCCAGTTGCATGTAAGTTAGTATTTCAATCTAATTAAAATTAGACCTTTATATTCCGCTCATTGATGATCATGAGAGCATCGCCTTCTTTATCGTTGGTGCACTTTCCATAAATGCTTACACCGATGATTAATAGGTAATGCTTAATGCTGAGGTGACCTCAAACAGGGTGTTGTTGGATTCTGTATTGGAGTTTATCCTCGAGGAGGGGAATATACAGGACTAATTTTGAGTAGATTGCAATTGGTAAGTTATTATACTGTATCAAAAGGTACTTGTTTGAAAGTTTTTAATTGCTTTTATTGCCAGTTAATTAAGGCCCAATAGGTCTCTTGTTGAATAAAGTCATAGATCTGTTCTGCAAGTGAATTTTTTCTTAAACTTGCCATGCTTTTGGACTTTCGATTGTTAAAAATATTTCTTTGCTTTGATAAAATTGTCAGTTGTTTTATACCTTGCATCACTTAAAACTATGAGAAGATATAATTTTTTTTAGCAAAGGACAACTTAAAGAGATCAGACGGGCAGCAAAAAATGAAGAAGCAGACTTCAACATATCTCAATGTTGATCAAACAGAAGGTAATTGTATGTCTACATAGTCTATTTCATTGGCGGAATGTGAACATACTGTTTTTTTACCCATTTTAAATAGTCTTCTAATGGGTTTTGTTTATAATTCTCTTCATGTAGCGGTTGAATACTCCAAATGTCAATGAAATGTTATATATATATAATAAATTTTGTTAATGCTTTTCAATATAAATTAGTTTGCTAGTATTCAAATGCTAATTTAAGAAATGTTGAAAAAATGTAGTTGAGTGTGTGCATAAACAATGGTGGTTTTTTATTTAATCTTATCCAAAATACTATTAAAGTTGAAAATATACTTACAAGATAAGTCTTTATTCTCTTTATTTTTTGCAGGAACTGGAGATGTTTCTTCAGATAATGACTTCTCGCAAGAAAGGAGTAAAGTTGGTTGGTATTTCAAAATCTTTTAAATCTTTTCCCAATGACAACAAAACTGCGGTTGCAACATTTAAACTTTATTTAGATTTCAACCAATTAAACAAAAAAAATGCTCAGCATTACTGGTAAGAGGAAGACGGGATGGCTTGGTGTCAGGATAATGTACCGAGTGAAGTATTGTGTCAATGTGTCTGCGGCATGATATTTTCAGCGAAACAGCACTATAAAATTGCCATCAGTGCACACTGTCACAAGCAGACACTGTCTCGATATTACCTAGACATGAGTTTTCATAAACAATTTTAAATAAAGTAACATCATGAGTAGAATGAAACTGGAGTACTTTTATAATATTTTTAACATCAGAGTTATATCAACACTATCATTGTAGCAAGATCTTGTGAGGGGAATTTGTATTAATATCAAATTAAATACACACATACACCAAACAAATTAATCTTATCTGGTATTTCTTGTTTCTCTTAAAGTCACAGCCAAGGCTAAAAGACCATATGAGCATCAAAAAAAAAGTAAAAGGAAAATATTGCCAGATGTCCTTTTTGATCCATCAGATGGTATGCATACATTTACTATAGATTTTGTCCCTGCAAAATATAGGGTTTGAAACACATTTAAAATTTTAATTTGTTCCTATTCTCAAAATCAAGATTTTACTTTGATATGTCCCCTAGTGGAGCCCCATAGACAAATGGGCCAAGCTGCGTTTATCGTAAAATCTGAATCCGCTTAACCCACAGATGCTCCTTACAAAGTGTTGTTGAAATTGGTCACCAGTATTAAAGAAGTAGAAAACTTGACAAGCTTATGCTGATGATGGACCAATTATTACAGCTATAACTCATGTGGTCTCATAGGACCCATGAGAGCTAAGAAAATTTCCTCCTTAACCCTTCTCATATAATGTCAACTTAATATCAGGAACAACTAAAAAATCAATGCAATGAATCTGGTTATTTTTGCAGACAGTGACGTGATAGAAACTTTAAGTTTAACTGATGATGAGGAATTTGGACAAAAAATGGCAAAGAGGAGAAAAGCTGGTTTGTACACTACATATATTTTATTAACGGCCTAGATATCCAACCAAGTTTCTAGAGAAATGAAATATTTTTATGATTATCTGAATAAGTATAAACTAAATCTGTAAAAGATATTTTCTCTTTTGACCCAACAATAGGTTGGGAAATTAAACATGAATAATGATGATCAAAATATAAACAAACGTATTATCTCTTGTACAACATTTTTATCATATTTAATTTAAAATTAGTCTGATGCTTAACTAGTACTAATTGGAGACAGGTTATCACCTTAAAATGCTACGCTAATTAAATGTTAAATTCATATTTTTACCTAGTTGAGAAGTCCAAGTTGGAGGGTAAAAGCTCAGAGCAGCAGAGTAAACAAGTGCAAGCAACTGCCCAAAAGGAACTAGTGCAAGCAACTGCCCAAAAGGAGCTTGCACTGAATGTGCTTAAAAAGTTGTAAACTCCAACAGTCACCTCTCATAAAGAGTAAGACTTAGTGTGAATAAATCTGGATCTGGAATACACTTTGACAATTTTAACTATAAAAATGTTGTACAGGTACTGCTTAAGTTTTATCTAAAGGTATTAATAAACGCAATTTTTTAACTGCACAAATAAATTCCACCCTATATAACTAGAAATTTGGTCCAACAGAGAAAAAATTCTACGACAGAAGAAAAAAAAATCTCTAGAAATAACTATGTGCAGTCGAGCAGTTCCGGTTAATACATTTTGCACAATTTTTTTTGGACAACGGAGACATACTTAAATGGCAACTCTTACGCTTTAAAAATAATGGATAAC
The DNA here is from genome assembly GCA_032359645.1 of Pododesmus macrochisma. Taxonomy (NCBI): domain Eukaryota; kingdom Metazoa; phylum Mollusca; class Bivalvia; order Pectinida; family Anomiidae; genus Pododesmus; species Pododesmus macrochisma. The sequence goes on along the minus strand of JAUMGZ010196018.1, from coordinate 1,044 downwards.
AATAATAGATAAGATCAAAGTCAATGGTAGTAAAACAAGATATTTATGAATTTCAGTTGCATCAGCCGCAAGGAGTTTGATGAACTCAAAGAGGAAGTTAGAAGATTAAAAAGAAAAGTTAAGGAGCTAAATGCCAAACCAGAACTGGACAAATTAGCTCCATCAAACATTGAGGTGCCACCACGAAATAAGGAAACTCTACCAGAAACTTCGCCGCCTATGAAACCAGTGACACCAATTACTCCATGCCCTGCGTCGTCACAGGAAGAACTTTATAATGGCTACAAACGTTCAGCTTTAAAAGACAATATTAGCCATTTGGATAAATTGTACGATGTGGTAAAATGTCTGATGACAAAGCTTTTCCCAGAACACTATATCCTCAGTCATAGTGTTTCTGGGAAAGCAGCTAATTCCAAGGTTGAAAAGAAGATGCCCTTCGATGCACGTCTATATAGTATTATGGTGAATATTATTAAAGAAAAGTTTGCAAATGTAAGCTTAAAAGAAATTACCGAAAAAGTACATTCTGTACAAAAGTTTGTAAAAAAAATCTCAAAATCAGTAATTCTTTTTCATCTTTTTATTCTGAGTTTTAAATAATGAGGCAAGGGTGTCAAGATCCTATCAATTTCTATAAATTTGGCGATTACCGGTACTATATTTAACCTTTATTTCAAATTCCTATAAAATCCGATATTTTTCAGCTTTTGGTCATATGAAACTTTAAATATGCTTGAAAAGTCCTTTGTCATCAGACATTTTACCTCTTCGTATAATTCTAGCCTTGAATTGTTATATATAAGGGCCCCACACGAAATGCAGGATCCCTATAATAATCACTCTGTCCGTCAAAACATTCTTAAGGGTTAATGTAGATGTGCTATCTGAATATTGAAAATATTCCTATACACATACAGTTTATCACAATTTTTTATCGCTATGTGCATTGGTTCATTTAGGGAATCTTTTTCTCCTACGATCCATATAGGTTACGTCACTCTGGAGAGGTGGGTTTTATAAATTTATCCCACATGTTAGATA
>JAUMGZ010196007.1:0-12859 GCA_032359645.1 Pododesmus macrochisma | reverse complement strand
TGTATGCTATAACTATTCTTTCAATGATTAACTATCTACTAGTGTATGTTATAACTATTCTTTCAATGATTAACTATGTTCTAGTGTATGTTATAAGTATTCTTTCAATGATTAACTATCTACTAGTATATGTTATAACTATTGTCTTGACAGGTCAAATGTTCAGACCTCCTATGCCGATGGGCGGTGCGTTCCAGTCATTTGCCGCTCCCCGCTGTAAGTATTGATAATACAATGCAGATATGTGCTAAGTTTGATTGTTTTGATAAATCTTAGTTTATATATATATAAAGCATATATACGTACTAGTATTATATTTTCTGCTGAAAAGTACCAAAACAGGATGGATGGAATCAACAGAACGAGAGACATTGACAAACCAACAATAGCTGCACCAAACAATTCAACACTTGAATGGTAGAAAATAAATTGACATCACAACAATTCCAAAGACTAGTACTCCATGCGGACCGACTTAGGACGGTCACCCAGCACGAAACCAAGCGGTGGGGTTAAACCGGTTAATGAGGTCTCAACCTTCCCACTTCCCACATGAGACTAGAAGTCTTAAGTATAGACATACACTTAAAAATTTAACAGATAAACTTCATGGCACTGTTAATCATCTAAATAACCAACCGCCCACACCAAGTTTCCATAAAAATTCAAACGAGTAAAACGTGTATACATATCTACAAAAGACAATTGTAAACACGAAAATTGGACACAGCACAGTAAAGCAGAACACCAATGTACTTCATATCGATGATCATACAGCTCTCACATATATATTGTGGTTTAATTATTCTAAATAATAGGAAAGTGATACATTTTATAAATTGGTATTGTAGTAGAGGGATTGCACGTGACGTCATCGTCCGCCATGTTGTAGGCAAAGCTTATTGCATTAATCATATTATAAAGCGGAAAACAGGGTGAAGAAAATTTGTGATAAATCCGTTATTTATTCACAGAATTTCATGAATTTAATATAGTTTGAAACTCGTGCTTTACAGTGATGTTAACGAAAAAGTATTTTATTTGTTTTGAATCTGTAGCGACTGTGTGATTATGGCAAAATTTAGTAAGATTATAAAAACCAACACTCGTCAGTTGCCCTCCAAACAGTTACATTTTGGCCAGTAGCCCTTAAATCGCCAGTTAAGGGTATCTGTGCAAAGCCTCTATTCGGCATTTACCATACAGCTGTATATTGTTGATATATATGAGGGCTTTGGGTTTTAAATTGAATTTGCTTCGCGAACATCGTACATACTTGCTACGTACTGCTTGGTTCATCGGTCTTGAAGCCGCTTTTCTTTTTATCACAAAGAATGAAATGACAAACCAAAACCAGAATTGCGATATTCTTCTTTAATTCAATTTTGTGAGTAAACAACGTCAATAAATAAACATTGATAATACAATTTATTGAAGTCTCTCTTATAAGTACAAACTCGTAAAACGAGAAGTATACTAACAACTAAACCCAAACCTTACCAATGAAGGAGAAAAAAGGACGTTATTGACAACAACAAATATGGGTTTAAAAGGCAAAAAGGGGAGGTGGTTCGACAGTACGTACCGTTTAATTGGGAATTATTTCTAGTGTACATGTATTCCTCTAAATAACTGTTAAATGTAGCTACAATAACAACAAACAGGTATAGAGCAAACTCATATGGATACCAAATTTTGCTGAGACACTAATGTCATTCCAATAAATTATTTTCTCTTTAATCTTCAGTTGCCGCAACCAAAGGAATGATCGCACGACCAATGCCACAACCAATGCCTATGCCTTTCCAACAATTCGCTCCTAATAAAATAGCACAACCTGTACAACAGTTCATGCCATCGAAGCAACCATTCACTTCTGAGTTTGTTGGAAAAGTAGCTACACCGATTAACGTTGCCCCAGTACAACCTCAAACATTGGGCAAAGGCTCGATCAGTGCCACGCCTACGTTCTTCGCTGGTGGCAAGTCTGGTATGGCCCAAGCTCAACCACAAGTTGTGCAACAAACACGCATAGCCCAAGCTCAGGTCACTCAAACTAACCCAGGTATGTATATCAAGTGTTTCAAATGCATTGCATGTTAATTACATTATCGTATAAAAAGCACCGAATAACAGTTGACATTTATGAAAACTTAAATGAACTTTTTTCTGCTGAAAATAAGCCTATGATGGTAAATTTGATAAATAATATCGAACAATACAATCCTTGAGACAGTAATGCTCTTATCAGTGCTTTCAGTTTTATTAAGTTTGCCCATGATCATGGTCTTATGCAATTAGAGCAGTATCCTTGGTTTTCGTATTTTTTCTTCATAGTAGCTACAAGGCATAACGCATATCATTCTAAATACAAGGTTCAAACGTTTATACAATAATAATAAAGAAAAAGAATTCGCATATTTCAGTTGCTTCTTTCTCAACTTTGTGATATTTTATTCGTGTAGCCTGTTTATCTGCTTCAAATGTCATGTCTATTTTACAGTACGGGGCCAAACATTTGTTGTCAACGAAGCTGCACCACAGAGAGATATGTCCTTCCCAAACATTCCCGTACAAAAGGTTAACAGCGGTAAGACATGATTCCTCTTAAATGTGTGGCCTTCTTCAATCTACAACTTTGTTTTGTCTTTATTGTGGAGAGTGTGGTATATATAAATGTAATTACACGTGAACTTGAATTGTTGATAATGCATTTATATAAACATGATTGTAAGGTTCGTTTACTATTGTACAACAGTACTTAAAAAATAAGAAAAATAATAAGACAATTGTAAAGCAATAACAAGCTTAATTCTACAGAGACTTAATACAAAATGTATTGATCCGGCACGGTAGTAAGGTACAATACAATACTACTCGAAGAAGTTTATACATGGATTTATTGTCATAATTGGAGATGAATCTCCATTCAAAAATATCAACAGACAAACATACTTTTATTAGTATTATTTTATTCTATACAATATTCCCCAAAGAATTATCAACTTTGAGATATCTCTCATATCAAAGCTCCACCTGTGACCAAGTACTAGTTTGGCGAGTTCTAGCTTTATTGAAATTATTGATGTCCTTATTACTTAGCTTAAGTTTCTTTAGAAAAGTAGTAAATTCGAAAAACCAAGACGATATTCTTAAGTCGTAAATACCATGGACATTAGCAAACAAAAGGAAAACGTTGGACGCACACAGAAAAATTAACCAAATATACATTTATTAATTAATAATGGAAACATCACGAACTTATAAACTGTCTTCGTCTTTTGTATTTACTAGTAAAAAGGGTATGCTGTGGTTTATATTTTTCCCTAATAAAACAATACATTTTTATCTTTTTCTCTGAGAAGAACCTGGTTACAGAAGAATCGTTATACTGCTCAGTCAAAGTAAAATTAATGTGAGAAGAAACATTAGTGTAAACAATTCGCCTGAGTTTTTTTTTATGATACAGACACTCCAGAGATAAGCAAACATGCAGCAACTGTTTTCATTTGAGAATAACATTTAAATGACGTTTGTGCTTGTTGTTGTTATTATAAGGTGCGGACACATTTGAAGGAAGATTCCAAGCTGGACTGACAGTTGACGATGTTCGTGGTGATACCCTTGTCGGTGCTGGATTAGGATCTCAGCCTGTGCTACCAAATGTACAAAACGTTCCTCAAACAAATATGGTTTTTTCCAATGATGGGTTCAATGGTGCCAATTTGCAAGGCAGCACGGTGTTAAGAGGCGATATGCCAAGCCAAGTAATTGTGAGTTTTTCACTGATTTATTTTGTTATTTGAATTGCTTTAGTCTTACTTGTTTATATTCTCTGTGCGTATCAAAACTTTCCTTTGGTTTACGTGTGTACGTGGACTTGTGACTCCTATTTCGACTGCACGTACAAAACAAGATGAGTGGATCTTCAAAACGGGATTGAATTTTCCATACCACCATTCTTTCGAAATTCCTCCCTCCCAATTTGGTTATAAATATACAACATTTAAATCAATTTCAAATTTCACTTCTATTTTGAATACTAAATTAATTGGTAACCTGTTTGAGTTTGCAAGTTTATGTTTTTGAGAATGACTTCTTGGACTTGATATTCAGGAAGAGTGTGTATCACACAGAGTAATGACTCTTTCCTCTTATAAATGTTATATTTATTGGTGGCATGTTTTATCTCACACAGAGTATTGGTTCTTTCTTCTTATAAATGTTATATTTATTGGTGGCATGTTTCAGTTTGCAATTGTGTATTCTTATCACTTGAGTGGTTGTCTCTGTTTGTAGGCACTCCGTCATTTAATCTCGGGTCATAACATTCTACCAGTTGTTATGAACCTGAGAGGAAACAGTTTCATACTTACCTGTATTCTAAACTGTTGTGTTTGATATTTTGATTTTTTCTTTATTTGCAAGGCTTTCTGTCCGTCCGTCCGTCCGTCTGTCTGTCTGTCGATTGATTATATTAAATTCTAAATAAAAACTCACGTCACCTTTGCTGATGAGGACTGGATTGCCCGAAACACGTGTCCAGAGGAATACGTTAAAATTCCCATTTGACTGCGCGCATATCTAAAATTTGCAAAGACAATTATATAGTACTGTTGGGTTATGGCTTTTGTCCTTCTTTACAATCGTGTTTTAACCTCCCCCTTCTTTGGCTTTGTAGTTTTGATTTACTGAGGTCCTGTCTGTTCTCAAATCAGATTCATTTTATCGAAAGCGTCAATTAATGATGATTGTTTTGGAGCTATACCCTGAATTCGGGAAGAGTATGTCTCGCATAGAGTATTGGCTCTTTTCTCTTATGAATATATTATTTAATGGTGACATGTTTCAGGTTTCAATTTTGTATTTCTACCTTATAGTTATCAGGTAGGTGTTTAAAGAACAGCTCTCAGGCTAACGTTTCAACATTCTCTAAAGGTCCTCAATGGCTAATTCAAATGGCTGTCCATAATAAGGAGAAACTTTTGCTAATTCACACAGAGTTTTGGCTTCTTCCTCTTATAAATATCATATTTATCGGAGGCATGATTCAGGGTTGCATTTTTGTATTTTTGTAATGCTCTCAGAGGGACCGGAAGTAGAATGTCCATATACTTTTTTTCAAAGCATGTCAATCAGAAGGACTAGGGTAATGACAAATTGTAAAAAAGCAAAGACAAAACTAAGATCATCGAAAATGATGATATTTGCATAACACCAACAGTAAAGACTTGTTTTGTCAATGTAACACAGATAAAACAAAAAATGTAAGTAGTATTTAATTAAAAGATACAGGTTCTTTCGATAACTTTGAGGAGAATGACATCTTAATCAGAGGAACAAACGATAAAAGGAAAATTCTCTTAATATGTTTCTAGACAGAAATTGCTTGTTTTTCGTCTTACCGACAACTATGCTTTATTGCTTTTGCAGACAAGCCAGCCGGTTCAATTCTCGGGACCAACAACATCTAGCAATGAAGTTTTTGTTGGAGCCGGTCAATCATCAGCATTTATGCCGAGCTTCGCACAGCAATCAGGTGGAATACAATCATCATCGCAGTTTATACCCGGAGTGCCGACCCCATCGCAGTTTATACCCGGAGTGCCGACCCCATCGCAGTTTATACCCGGTGTGCCAACCCAACCGCAGTTTATACCCGGGGTGCCGACCCCATCGCAGTTTATACCCGGAGTGCCGACCCCATCGCAGTTTATACCGGGTGTGCCGACCCCATCGCAGTTTATACCCGGAGTGCCGTCCCCAACACCGTTCATTCCTGGCGCTCAACCTTCCAGCGGGTTTAATAATGATATACAATTGATTTCCGGTGGCCATATTGAACCACATGGTTTTGGTAATTCGCAACAGTTTGTAGGTAATCAAATTGTTGGTGGTGACGCATTCTTTGGTAACGGACAACAGATACACAATGGCTTCTAAATTTTCGAAACAAAGTAGATAGGTTTAAAAAGTGAACATGCTTATAGTCAAAGTTATGTTTGTACAAGGATTGTGTAAGGCATAATGTGGCAAAATTTTGAACTTTTTTTCTTTATAAGTTTGTTAATCCTTCAGCAGGAAGATATTTGTATATTTCATTTTAAAATCATTGGATAGTACGACCTTGTTTTATTCGCAGAAAAAAAATTGCCTTAAAACAGTGTTGGGAATTCTTCATATTTCACACTGATAAAAGGTTCGTTAAAGTTAAAACAGATCATAAATATCGTCATAATGAATGAGCAGTAATGTGTTCTAAACAATGTAATATTACCCAGTGACATGTAACGGTGCACCAGATGGCGTGCTTGACACAGCCTACGGAACAACTTAAAAAAAAATGTCTGAAATTATAAGGAAAGTGATCCGTATATAAATAAATTGATATAAATTATGTTTATGCATATTTTAGTTTTTATTATTCACCCCTATCTTTAAAAAACAGTATGAATAGGATCAACAGAACGAGAGGAACATACATTTGAATAAGATTGCTTTATTTGGTTGTATGGTAACATCAAATTAAAAACAACATTTTCAATACTGGGACATTCTAAAGGTAATTTGAGGGTCTAAACCGAAAGTAGATTCTAGTTTTAAAACCAATGCAGGGAGACAGGATCATAATTTATGTTCTGTAAATTAATTAATCTTACTATATGAATATTGTATGTACATTTCCATTCTAGTTTGTCTCTGCCCTTACAATTCTTTTGCTCTTGACAGACATTTTTTGGCACGACTTTAGAGTTTCAAGCTCTTGTTTTTTAATTTCCTTTCACATGCATATCACTACCGTAAGGAATACACAGAATCAGACTTTGTTTGGTTTGAAAACGTTTCACTTGATACCATTTTTTAAACAGAAAGGCGTAAAAAATGTTGTGTTTCCGGTAATATGACCGACCCTCAAGTTTTACCACCGACTCTATGGCTGATAAAATTTGAAAATAAAAGAAGAAACAAAAAGATAGTTAAAGATATTTAACTTTTAACAGGAAAAGTATTTTCGTCATACAGACAGATAAAGGGTTGTTTCTATTACAAAGTACGTCTGGGAGTTTGCATATGCATGCGCACTAAACCGAAAGTTTGAAACCAAAAGGGAAATCACTTATTTTTACCATAGAAGGCCTGCATATCAGCACAGAGAATTCTATTCAGTTTCGAGGAAATTCACTTAACTAACTGTGATGACAAGTTTAAAAAAATTGTTGTGCTGCCACTGCAAGGTGCTGCTGAAAGAAAATCTGAGGGTCGGCCGTCATACTTCATACTTCAGAAAAAACTGAAGTATGACGGAAAGGCCCGAGTATTTTCCCGATTGAGGGTTGGCACGATGTCGACGATCACCACTCGTGCCTAGCGTGGTGACATATGTAGGTTTTTTTTAACACATATTTTTTTATAGGTCATTTTCTTGGATAAAAAATAAATTAAATGAATCTTGGGTTTTTCTGACCGACCATGTTTCTTGTCTATTGATTGAAGTGTACATACTGTTTATCAGCAAGTATCTGTAAAACTGATCAACAATTTATACCGAGACTAGCAAAATTTGAATCAGATGTATGCCTTGTTTTGATGCTGTTCAATTTACTGATGGTAACAGACTTTTGTAACAGTACAACATTTGATTTTTTCTTCTTTTTACAAAACTGATTGTTCACCACAGAAACAGATTACATCAGTGGTGGCAAGATAAAGAGTGGCAATGAAAGCCCTACTTTGGATGCAAATATTTATTTTATAGGTCACATTGACTTGAGACCAAACAGATTTTTCTGTTGGCTTATTATTATTTTTCCTCTAAATAATAGAAAGCAGTCTCATATTTATTCACAATCAAAGTTTTTATTCAGATCATTTTATATTAATCACAACATTTCATCACAGTTAAATACGTAGTAGGTATAACATACAATGTACAACATAGAGATACAATTATATATTTTGCATGGTGGAAGTTGGCATCTTTCTGTACTTTCTGGCACCCTTTTCTCCCTCTCTCGATATATTGGTGAGTTCTAGATATTTACACACAAAAAAAGATCACCGACCCTATAATGGATCAGGACCAATATCGGAAGCACAACATTATTATTTGTTTGGCCAAATCTAGAAGAATTTGAAACTCTGAGTTTGTTGTTGTACTTAGAATTTTTACAATTTCGAGGCCGCGATTTTTAGGTGGTCTTGGTTTCACAAATGAGTATTTCCCTTTTCCAATTAAACACATTACTTTAGTTATATGCAACTCTCATGCCAAATATAACACTTTTTTAGTTTCATTCATATCCATTTACATGCATTTGAATATACGTTTTGACAAACATTTCTTTACCACCCAAATCGCCACGTACGATTTGTGTTAATATAAAATATGTGTTAAGTGTTGTTGGGGTAGATTGGTTGTATTTGTTATGTTATTTAAGTGAAAATCCACTTTTCCTTTATCGTAGTAGACAGATATAATTGTAAGAAATACATTGTACTTTGGTAGTATTTCAATATAAAAAATATAAAGAAGTTTTATTATTATTCAAAGCAATGAACACCGACATTGAATGATGAATACCTTTAATGACGTCGTATATTACTTTTGCTGTATTTTATAATGAATAATATTTAAGTAAAAATAAGGAATGCGTTTTGTTTATCAAAGAATCAAGTTAATTGTTTAGCAGCGGCATCCCACATTTGGTATACACGCTTCTCCATGTGTACAACATTCTATCTTCCCTGGCAGGAACTCGCATTTTTTGGTACCGACTTTACATGTTGTGTTGGGAGAGGTCTGAAACACAACAAAAGAAAGACAAATCATTACCGAAACAAAACTATAAACAACATTACGACAAAGTCATGTTCACACAGAAACGAATCACCGTTTATTTTGTTGTGAAGACAGTTTGTATTGCAAAATTAAGATGGAGAAGAAATTTTATAAAAAAAATCTTAAAAAACAAGAAGAAATAGGATCAACAGAACAAACGCTATTGACAAACAAACAATAGCTTCATCAAAAAGTCACCACAAGAACTAACCAGCCAAATGCGACTGTTTATGTTTAATTACTTTTACACAATTGTTCGCCTGTAAATAACTGCAAAGCTAGATACATGTATATTGAAAGTAATCTATATTGAAAGTAATCTTTTTTGAAAGGACGGAAAGTCAGTAAAGATAAAGACACATATGTTGGATATATATTAACGAACCAAACATCATCAGAATTGACATTTTTCTCTTATACATGAAGATTATTTAATATAAGGGAAATAAGCATTTGACTCCCATCCGATATAAATCCAACGTGGTCACTAAGGAAGGACAATCAAATGGTAGTTATTTAGACAAAGTGAAATTTGATAAATACGATACAAGTGGATCAATCACTTTTATAACTTTGAGTCAGTCAGTCAGTCAGTCAGTCAGTCAGTCTTTTGATTATATCAAATTACACATTGTTACGCCATATCTGCTAACGAGGCCAGTGTTGTCCCAAATAGCTGTAGATAGAACAGCTCAATTTTCTGATTTAAATTTAAATATGGATATGCAAATAGGTTGTTAAAAGAGCGTCTTAAAATACTTGTTTTACGTCGAAATGTACTATGGATCATACCAACAAGTAATCTAACAAGGGAGAAACTGGTCAGAGTCCATGTTTGACCCTCCCCAATGATCGCTCAAGACAAAATGAATGTAGAATTAAAATGACACAGACACACATGCATGTTGAAGAGATAATAATCATAAATTTGAAACTACTTACAAGCGAAGAATCCTCTATCTTTGAAGCAATCTGGAAATTTCGTTTTTGCTGAGAAGAAAGAAAATATAAACCTTTGAAATAGATGCGATAATGAGCAGTTATAGATATTGATAATACACACTTAAAAATGAAACAAAACAACTCAAGCTTAAACATCTACGTAATCGACTATCTGTTTGAAATTAAATATATTCACACGCGATGTCAACTCAACTTTTGTCGCTATAAAACGTCTAATAACATAGAATGCGCATTAAAACAAAACTATGTTCAATCAATGGCTGTTTCTATATTTCAACAATTGCAAAAGTGTAGACTGATTTGTGTGCCGCAACATTTCTGTGTTCACGTATATTTTAAGTCCTCGTTTGAGTTATAAATATATAATTATAATAATACAAACTTTGAAACCGAAACGGGCCCCCAATAAATATTTTATTTATAAGCACCAAGAAGAGAGGGGAAAAGAAGAAAACAGGATGAGTGGAAATCAACAGAACAAGAGACATTGACAAACAAACCCTAGCTGCATCAAACATATCAGCACCAGAATGTTAGGAAATAATTGACATCACAACAATCCTTAAGACTCATTCATCCATTTTTTACACATTATTTTATACTAAATGTTACATCAACAACAAGATGAGTGGAATGAAATCATAAAGTCTTCATTTGGGTAGGCGTTCTCCAGATGTATCTTCTTAACCCACCCTTTTCTGTTTTGTATCCAGACCTTTGATTAACAAATCTATATGTATATAATCTGTATGTCACCGATACTGAGTTTTACGTCTGTTTTCTGCCCTTTTGGGTGTAATGTTTATTCATATGTTTGCGACTGGGTGAGAATATCCCCTTCCATCAAGTCATTTGCACGACTGTCGTTAACAAAAGTTTATCATACATTTTTCTTTTTAACTACCATTCCTATATTGTGCTCCTGTTGAGTCATGGTTTAATGTCAAGAAAGTGTATTTTCAAATTTGAATGTTTGTGATTTGAGGCCCCCAGGTTGAGAGAGAAGATTGAAAGTTAATAAACCGGTTTAACACTTCATTCAAATCGTTGAATGAACGTCCTTGGTCGCTCCTAGGTGATAAGTGGCATCGAATATCTTGTGACGTTATTTAATGTTTTTATTGTAATGTGACATTTGTTTGCATTGCCCTTGGTCGTCAGTCTCTCAGATTCAGATGTCGTTCTTCCTAAATTTACAAGAGGTACTTTTCATGTGCAATCACATTACCCTTGCATGTACTGACATAGATGATTATAACTTGTTTTCCTTACTTTTAACGGAGGGTCTTTAACATGCTTACTAATTTTGAAGAGTATGCATTACTTACTTTCTCCGTTTAATGGGTTTGTAATATTTTTACTTTGGGGATAGTGTCTATGACGCGTTACTTACTTTGTTACATGTGTTTGAAAGTTGTATACATTCTTGTAGAGATATTCTATAAACTATTACTTACTTTGCTAAATAGGTTTGTAATTTTGTAATTGGTTTACACGCTTTAAGGAGAGGGTTTATAACGTGTTACTTTCTTTGTTGAGGGGAAATCTTGTGCCTTTGCCACAAAGCTTTTTGACAATATTGTGACTTTAATTTCTTCCAAGTTAAGTTTCTTTTTTTAATCATCATGATACCTAACCTGTTTGTGGTGATTATGTGTCACAGCTAATTGGATTTCCAGGAACTTATTTTCAGTACAAGAACTTCGTCGTAAACATCAAAGATTCGGCGGCAGGGACTTCTATTTCTGGAAACTGTTTCGCGTCTAGATCTTAATATAAGCTCGTGAAGTTTCCATTATATATAAAACATTTGTATTAGCTTGTTTTTCTCTAAAATAACGCCTTGGTTTTCGTTTTTACTACTTTACTTGCCTACTTACTTTATTAAGAGGATTTATATTTCATTAACTTACTTTGAGGAGTGGGTCTATAACTTGTTTCCACTGTTGCACAGTCCAAGAGGGGTCAGCTTGAATAAGAACATCATTCATCATAAAACCCGGTGTCCATGCGATGCCACCTAAATATAACAAATGTGTATACATTAACCATTTGCTGACATTGTGTATACCATTAGAATAATTTTATACGGTTAAAACAACACAAATGTCCATCAATAACACCAGCGACAGTAAAAGACGAATCATTGAGTTTCCATAAATGTCGAATGATTTATGCTCTGTACTGAGAACGTAAATTATCGTTGTAAGAAAAAATGTATTTGACATTGTACAAAGTTAAATGGAAAGATGTACTGACTCTAGCTAACAATGGCAATTACTAAAATAAGCTTAATAGACGTCAAGCTTAAAATTAAAAATGGAAATTGGCTGGCAGATTTTCAATAATATATATAAATGCCTTATAGGTCATGTCAAAATTAAGTTTATATTCTTTTGAGCGTTTGTTGTTAATGAACTTACTGGATCTTGGACTAGACATTCTCTCTGGCTAGTTTAGTGTATTGACTACCTGTAGATCGATTCAAAATATCAGGAATTTATTGTCAAAAACAAGTACACGTCGTCTGGTTAATAGATCAATAGATAACAAAAAAGGAAACCACCTGAAGAGAGAGAGAGAGAGAGAGAGAGAGAGCTACCAGAAAGTCCAAGTTTATTTCTAGTATTACAAAAGAATGGTCGCTTGAGAACATACAATATAAACTTACAGAGCACACTAAGAATTGACATGATATTGGAACCAACGTAGGCTGGGGAATATAAAAGGAGCGTTATGTAAACAGTATCTTACCCGATAATGGTATGACATAGTCATCTCCATAATTAAGATATTTAAGCAGTTAAACCTTATTCACATGTGCGTTTTTGGACAATTCAAAATGATATAGGTACTGGTGGCATGTCTCATTGTCAGTTTAAAATTTCAATTAAGCGTTCTTTCTTTTGAGTCTTCTTTGCACACATTGTACAGTAATATTCCTACTAACACTATTCATGACTTTTTAATAGTATACTTTCTGTTTTGACTACGCGCACATTTTAAATTTTGGCAAGACAATTTTGTATTATTATTGGGTATGGTTTTTGTCCATCA
>JAUMGZ010195996.1:0-12860 GCA_032359645.1 Pododesmus macrochisma | reverse complement strand
CAGGATTGCCAGCTTATCAACCCCACAAACGAACGTGCATATTTTTGTCTGGTCTGTACCCTTCAATCTGTCTGACTTTGGTGACCGTAATATGAACACGAGTTCCGGCCATCAAAGATGTGGACGTCGTCAACATTCTTCTCATAAAGTGCACATACACGTTGTTTTGAACCCTGCTATCATCTGCCACAAGAAATGTGAGATACGTAACTATAATGTATAAAGTAAGAGCACCTATGAATAATGATTATATGCAGCAGCAATAGAGGGATGGACATTTTCGTGTAAATTGACAGCATCAACTTGATCAATTATTGAATCGCGCTAATGTTCAAATATCAATACCAAAAACTTTTTTGTGACTGCAATACACACTTTAAAATCAAGTTTAAAGCTGAAACTTTATTCTAACGATCAACGTGATAATTGACACGCCATTTAGTTGAGAACAATAGAGAAAGCAGAGCCGCGATATCAGATACGGAAAGTTACGATAATAATGATAATAATGAGAAATCTGCCTAACCTGGGCTCTAAACTTCCTAACAAACAATAGTTAATGTAATAGAAGTATCTCAATTTATACACGGGGTTAACTAGACGAGACATAGTTGAACCGCATGTAACAATAACGATTCAAGGTTTTCTTACTTATGTAGCAATTACTTACCCTTTGCGCTAGTAATTATTTTTATTCCGTTATATTTTGGTTAATTATTTCATGCTTTGAGAATTAATTCACGTACACAACATCCTTTTTAACATGTTTTACATGTGTACAATTGAAAGGAGGCGAAGATGTATGGACTTGCGCCAATACGTGAAACGATTTCTTTTCTGTAGCACCGTACATTCCCTTTTCATCAACTTTAGATACTAAGTATAGATATCGACAATATTTAAAGATATTAACAATTGTGACGTCATTTGCCTTAATATACTTCACGCACTTCCTTCTATTTCGTGTCTCTGCACTCTGACGGGAGGCGAATGAATATTGTTCCCGTATGCATGTTTTTCTACTTTTGGATTTGTTTTAAATTAAGCACACGAAACTTGATATATAATTTAAAACGTGTTCACTTTTAAAAATTCAGAAATTAATGTACAATATAATTTCGGGAATTACTTTATACTACATCAATGTTGCTACATGTGCTTGTTACAAGTGTCGGGTAGCAGTAATACGGCAACTTTAGAAATGAGGCAGCACACTTATTAGTTATATCTGTAGGGGTAAATGCTAAAGGACAAGAAAGGTCCTCGATGCAATGAATTCGTTATATGGTTTGCTACTGACCCCCATATCCATCTATTTTATAATCACAAAGTAAACATTGAAATGCGTAAAGTGAAACTAGACATCATAAATATTCACGAGACTGTAACGTGTCTCGTGCGGACAAGGTCTGAAGCCTGTCTAATGTTGACACCCTAAAATATTGGATTCGAAGGTTCCAGACCGTCAATATATACAAAAAAGAACCATAGACAACCTGTGTCTTATATAAGAACGACACCATCTCGATATGATCTTATTATATAATGTGTACCTTCATTTATAACCGTAAGCAGTTCATGAAAATTTGCACGGGATCAAACTATAAGGATCACCTCATGAATTTTGCTAAATCACAATTCAATTTTTATACTTCTATATTTTTATGATTTTAATGAAACATTTAAAATGTTACTTTCGTAAATATAACGACTGTTATTACATAAGATGAAAGAGTTATCGGTTTGATTTATTAAAGCATACATTGGAACAGCCACCTGTCGGAATTCCTAGGACAACTCCTTAACAGTATGACGTCATAATTGTTGCACGTGGAACAATTAGAATCATGTGTAAATGAACAGCATTGACTGTCCGTAGGTTCATCGAATGAGGTTTGAGTTAATATATAAACATTAGTTCATGTGTCATTCGTTGTACATGTGATCTGAGTTTTCATATAAAGTTTTGTTCTCTTTTGTTCAACACGTCATATATTGTATTCTCTGTGTGTTATTGTCATCAGGCGGTGAAAAGAAATTACCTTCATTTAACACACCATATCGCCATATTGTATTCTCCGGCTGTGTGGTGTGCTGCCGTCATCAGACGGTGACATTATGTGTCCAAATCATCGACCTTAAAACAATAAAAGTTGGAAATCGCGACCTTCTATATGAAGATAGGACAACAATAAGACAACGAACAACGACACACAGCGACAAAATATCCGTATTTTGTATTTGTATATACACTGTATGATATACCTGGCTTCTTTCTACTTATATCGACAGTCGATACATCTATCTCACAGAATATGAACGAAGTACTCGAAGTTCATAATTGCTTACAGCACAATTTTAAATATGTTAACTACAGGCTAATACATGCTGGAGATATCGCCCTTGAAAAAGCATTGTCGCCTCTAAAAATGCTCCGTTCACATATGAAGATAATTGTGATTTAAATATGTGTTCAAGCTGTCGATAGTGTGTATATTATACATACTATATCTCATGGAACATTGGTGTAACATGTTTATTCCGTAAAATAGAGGCAAAACGTATACATACGGATTTATACATTTAGTTTTGTTTAAGGTTCATCATTACGCTTGTCTTCATTAACTGTTCAAGTTCAAATTTCTTCGTAATGTTGCAACAAACTGAACCATGTTATACATCGTTGAAATCGGGCTGATATGTTCTTTCTGGATATGAAAAGACCTCTTGTAAAATCTTTCTGAAAATATGATTTTTTTTTGCATTAAATGTAGGCTTTTGTATAAAATGGGACAGTTTATTTATAATAGAAAAATGTCTACTCTCTTAAAATATGCATTCTTATATGTCTTATGAAGGTCATGCCAAAACTCATTTACATGAAAAATATATAGAAATGAAATATTTGTAAACATAAAAATATTATTCTATCCTGGTATAGGGCAGGGGGTCCGGTCTAATTTGGAATTATAACAGGCACTCATCTAGGTGTCATGTTTACACAGAACACGCTCTGACAAAATATTAGCGAGTAGTGTTCAGCCATGGTGAGCTGTTTTTACTTCTCTATTAGGTAAACTGTTGACTGTTGATATTGTATGGGTGATCGTTTGTTTTGCAGATGCGACGATTCGTGTTACATTCAAGTCTGTTGATTGTATTTTAAGCTGTTAATTTTGCAATGCACACTGTGCTTTTAAACAATGACTCCAGTTTGTTTTGTATATTTAGGTTTTTTCGAAATTGATTGTTTATCTTGTATTTTAAACGTATTTATTACTCTTTTCGCCGCCATGTGACTGTTGATTTTGCATGGGTGATCGTTTGTTCTGCAAATGCGACCGTTCGTGTTGCATTCGAGTCTGTTGATTGTATCTTAAGCTGTTAACTTTGCAATGCACAGTGTTCGTTTAAACAATGACTCCAGTTTGTTTTGTATATTTAGATGATTTTGAAATTGGTTGTTGATTTTGTATTAGCGTATTTTTTACCGTTTTCGCCGCCCATAGAGCCTTTCATCAAATAACGAGCTGTCACCGACATGGTGTGGAGCAAAATTTACACACAAATTGAACTTCATTAGAAGAATGTCTTATAAAGACCACAGCTTCATATTGTCTTTTTTTAAAGTAGATTCGTCAATTGTCTCTAACCGCAATGTGTTGCCTCGTACATCATTTCAGGAAAGAAAATCATAGTTTGTGAGTAAACGAGTACATAACGACAACACGTTTCACATTATTACTGCAACACCACCAAGTCTTCAATATGGCATTAATAAACATTTCTATCAAGGCCTTCCCCATAGACTCTATAATGTAATTATTCCAAAATGCTTGCCGTTTCTCTCTGTTAAGGCATCGCGTTCACAACTTCAAAGGTCTAGTTTGTAGGATGGCAGGCATTTTGTTTACCCCTTATTAGATATTAATGTGATTTTGGATAATAAAATAATGTTTTATTTGATGAATTTCAAAGACAAAAATGTTTGTAACTTTAGATTTATCTAATTGTGACGATTGACAGACAACAAGTGTATCAAATACACAACATTCAACACTCGTCAACAAATGTATTCAATAAGCAATGTCAACACTCGTCAACAAATGTATTCAATAAGCAATGTCAGCACTCGTCAACAGTTGTGTTCAATAAGCAATGTCAGCATTAATCCAAATATTTATAAATAAAAACTAAAAAAAAACGTTCAACATACACCAAACCATGTATCAAATAAACAATATCAAACAAACGTCGACAAATGTATCACGTAAACAACGTCAAACACACGTCGACAAATGTATGAAATATACAACGTCAAACACACGTCGACAAATGTATCAAATATACAACGTCAAAAACACGTCGACAAATGTATAAAATATACAACGTCAAACACACGTCGACAAATGAATCACATAAACAACGTCAAAAACACGTCGACAAATGTAGAAAATATACAACGTCAAAAACACGTCGACAAATGTAGAAAATATACAACGTCAAAAACACGTCGACAAATGTATCAAATAAACAACGTCAAACACACGTCGACAAATGTATCAAATATACAACGTCAAAAACACGTCGACAAATGTATAAAATATACAACGTCAAACACACGTCGACAAATGTATCAAATAGACAACGTCAAAGACAAGTCGGCAAATGTATAAAATATACAATATCAAAAACACGTCGACAAATGTATCAAATGGACATCGTCAAAAACACCAACCGTCAGCAAATGTATCAAATAAATAACGTCAACAAATGTATCAACTAAACAACGTCAAACATGCGTCAATAAATGTATTAATGAAAAATTCCATCATGCGTCAACAAATGTATCAGATAAACAAAGCCATTGCGTGTATCAGATAAACAACACCAACTAGACGCCAACAAATGTATCAGATAAACAACGTCATAACGTGTATCAGATAAACAACACCAACTAGACGCCAGCAAATGTATCAGATAAACAACGTCATAAAGTGTATCAGATAAGCAACACCAAATAGACGCCAGAATGTATCAGATAAACAACGTCATAACTTGTATCAAATAAACAACACCAACTAGACGCCAGCAAATGTATCGGATAAACAACGTCATTACGTGTATCAGATAAACAACACCAACTAGACACCAGCAAATGTATCGGATAAACAACGTCATTACGTGTATCAGATAAACAACACCAACTAGACGCCAGCAAAACGTTCATATAAAACCTACAAAACAGACGTCAAAGGAGGTACAAAATAAACAATGCGGGAAAGACAACAACAGATATATCAAATTAAACGAATCACGTGTTAAACTTCGATAAATTGTTAATCCTTTACATACCGGGTGGTACCAAGTTTTGTTATCAAGAACAGGCATCATTTTTGGATAAATATTAGGGGCAAACTCTTCGATTACTTCATAAAGTGGAGATGTGCATTTAATGCGTAGTTGGTGGTGCCCTTGTTGCTTTTTAGTTTTTATTCAATATGGACATAAAGTGACAACATCGCTTTAGCAATAGAAAATCACACTCTTTGTATTAAAAAAAATCCAATGAATTATTTGATAGAGAAAGTGTACAATTATCAGTGTAAAATGTACTGCGTTTAAAGCATTTGCCTAAAATGATTTCATTGAATAACCCATTACACGAGACAATTGATTTGACATAATGCGGGCGTATCTGGTGATCAATTGAAATAGTGGGCGACTCTAAACGTTTAACTTTGCAGATATGTAAACAGAACAATAAATAAAATACATGTATATATGTGAAATCATTGCGTTACTTAATGTGTCCATGTTTTGTTTGCGTGGCCGAGTAATGTTGCTGTTGAGGCATACTCTATGCTAATGTCCCAATCAGCAGTGTGCACAGCCTCGCCGTACAAGACGAATGATCCGTTATTGCACCCTGAAGTGTCTTAAATACATATCACAACAATTATACAGTTATCTATTGCTTATACCTTCCGGTATACACTGATTGTACCATCCGTCCGCAGATATCAAGTTGTCAAAATCGATACAACTTATAGGCTCGTTACGTAGACTTTGCCCAATTTCTAGAGACGTCATCTAAATGATTTGGCACATGTTAATGGATAATAGGCGCGCGAAAAGCCAGATGTTCCCGCTCCAAACCACCACTGGCACAAGTCGTCTTAAGTGCATTGTGTTATGAATTTGAATACAGTTATTGTGTAAGGTCGTCGTCCTAATTCTTAGTTGTTTTTCTGACTTATTTTAGGTCGTTATTTATGATAGAGACGCCCTTATAGATGCATTACTTACTGGCTAGTTTCAGCTTATTTGGAGAGGGTATGTTTGGTCAAATTACAATGTAGAGTTGCCTAAGCTGGAGACTTACTTTTTTCTTTCACACCGACAGCAACCAAATTGTTTTAGCCAGTATATATATTTTTCACCCATTATTTATTGTTTGTACTCTTATGAAACGTTTCCTTTGCACATAGAACAACCAATCTATTATTAGTACTAAACTCATAAAAAACGTTCAATTAAATATCGTGAATAATCTAAGTGCATGCACTGAATTTGTACTTGTCTTTAAGAACAGAGTTCTCGGCGTTCAGTCATGACAATGTTGTATTAGAAGAATATGGTGCCTGTAGGTTTAGCTTGGTACTTCCTGAATAAGTGCTTGGCTTCAATGTTCCTGACAAAATTAATTTCCTTGCAACTCAAAATTTCCTCGTGCTATTGTTTTTCAAACATCTATTAACTAAGCTGTCAGTTGTAATCAACACATCACTAAGTACTGTGAAAATGAAGGATGTTGTATTAACTCAGGGTATTTTATTATTGCTGTTAATAGTATTGAGTGTTGTATATTTTGTGTTTTTTGTCTAGGTATTTAACTCTTTATAAAACGTTCATTAGACCATTTAAGATTAATTCTAGTAACATTTACATCCAATGGGTTCAACGAAATCTTTAGCAAGATAAAGACAGAAAATTAAATTACTACACTTAACTAATTAATGACTACAATTAAGAGTACATGATTCCATGAATATTTTATGAGACCCATCCTATTTTGTAAAAAGCTTTGACCTGATCGATTCCTCAAAGATATTTCATTATAGGAAGTATTTGGGAACAATACATGATACACACGAGACAGTTTAAATTATAAAATATATCTACCTAAGACTTTAGATAGAAATCATTATGTGATACTAATTATTAATATTAGATACCAATTCTTTGCACCATTGCAGTTTTATTCAAGAGCTTGCCAACTTACTTACGAAAATTATAAGAATTTTAAGTTTAATTACTTAAACAACGAGAATGTAAAGAAACTCGTGAAAACGTGTGTAAAGTTCGAGATAGCTTCAACAAAAACCTACTTTTCATATATTCATATTCCACAATAGTACATTTGACAAGGTCTGAATGTCTGGAAGCAGTACGTGTAGCACTCGACTAGGCAACTCTCACACGCAGCTTACATACATGCAATAACTATATTTTTTATTCACAGTCATGAAATAATTTCCCTATTTAAGACAGTATCTACAGAAACACCCATTTCCATTTCACCAATTCATTTTAATCAAGCCACAGCTTTAACATAATGTAACCTCTCCTTTGTATCAATCACAGGTAGAAACTCTACCATCTTATAGCAAACTGCTATCAAAAATGTCGACTATTCGTTATAATTATAAAAGATAATAAATATCAGTGCTGTATCTAACATAAACACAGGATAAGGCAAATTAAACAATTCGCAACAACAAAAAGCAATTCAAAGAAGGAAGAAAATCAGTAGAAATGATGGAGAGCAAACCATTTACAAAAGGTGTTTAATACTTACAATAAATCAACAGAACTCATATCAAATCAACTTGACATTAAATTGAAGATAAACATCAACCTTGACCCAAAGTTATATTATACTATTATTAAATAACACTCAAACTAATTCGTGCTACGTGTTATAATGGCGCTTCATATCAGTTTTTAGATTGAGTTCCTGTGTTTAATGTTGATTCTTGATTTGGACAAGCATTACCGATTTCTGTCAAGGAAGCTGTGCCTTTTTTGTAGATAAAGCTATAATTGTTGTTGTTTTATCCTTAAATAGTTGTGTGTATCATTACTGTGAGTGTCGTCTGTCTATTGATTTTAGAATCGCGAGGACTTCACGCAAACCCATCCATCCAAATTCCTACCGAGAACAACTTCCGGTACAAGTTCGTTCAATGTGTCTGCTGTGTACGAGTGTTATATTCTGATAACACTTTATTACCGAATACAATGGATATGTCACATTATAATAAGAAAATACACGCAAAGTGACGTTCATGTCACAGATGCATTAGGAATAACGAGCACCAGGAACGCATTACACTATATAAAACATATTTCCAAGAAAACACATATATTTTATACATAAATTAAGATTTTCAAGTGATAAAAAAACTCAAAGAGAATAAAAAGCATGTTCTGTTTTTATAAGAGTTGTCAAAATAAAGATTTTTGATGAACGTACATAGTACACAACGTTTGTCACGCTAATGAATACGTTGTATCAAATAATATCTTTATATTTCAATCCACGACTTTTCATTCACAAAAAATATAGAAAATGGACTTAAAACTTATTAAATTTTTCTTTGTTCCTTGACGTATACAGTAACACAATTAAAATAATTGCAGTAAAGGTACATACAAGACACCGAAAACAAAAGTGAAAGCAGAATGCAAACTTCTCTCAAGACACGAAATGACATTGTGAGATATATGGATCGCTCACCATCAGTCGTCTGTCATCCATCGTCCTTCTATAAACTTTCAATATTTGTTTACCTGTCCTTAAGAACAACTGGAACAATTACAGGTGTGGCGAAACTACTTTGGATGTTCCTCACAATGCCCATTTCAGAACTGTGCCCGACGTTACCCGAGTCCATCCAAACACTGCCACCGTTGCCTGCTGGCTGAGACCTTTTCAATTGTTGGCAAGCAGTACTAATTTTGTTCAAGTATATCGTTTTGAAAAAATATTTCAATTTTGTCCCTTTTCAAAATGTTCTTCTTATTTAGAAATTAGTTAGCTTTAAAATGCTTAAACTTTATATAATTTGTTTGCGCTAACTTTTCCAAAAAGAAATAAATATACCAAATTTGAAGAAATTATTGAGGTAATATTAGAGTTCTAACACAGAAAATGGTATCAGACAGCAAAATTTTCCAAACTGTTCTTGAAAAAGCGAGGACAGAAGCTTCAGTGAATATTTAGTTAAAACATTTTTGAGTCAAAGTTATGCGTGTTTATATCATCGAACACACTTTGTTTTATTCTTCTATGTATGCATGTAATGTGTTTTGTCATTATATTAAGCGTCACGAAAAATGTTATACAAATGAGGTAATGATTAACTTTTTTCTCATTTCCTTCGATTGAAAAACAAAGTTAATAGTGATTATCAAATTGAATTAAGAAGAATATAGGGATATGACATTCAGAGCAGTCAACGTATAATAACTAAGTAAAATATTGTGAAAGTAGACAGAACGCGCCAAAGCGTGTATGAGCGAGAGCACGTATGATCGAGTGCACTTGGCGGTTTGGTAATCGAAACATTAAATATATCAACATACAGTAGAATGTATTTGTTCACGAACATATCCAACGGGATCTATTTAGAGACGACGTCTTTGACATCGCCACATCCATAATGCCAGTATGTCGATATTAACGTCTGTAATCACTGGTCACATTGACATTCCCATATATTGACTGAAAACAGTTTTTAAAAGCTTTTTAACACCTCTTCTTATATACCAAATAAGCAATGCAGTTAATAACAACTATAAAGATGTATCAACACAATATCAAGTAAAACAGTTATGAACATTTATAGTTGTTTCTTTTTTAGATTCTTTAATGAAATAAGATTTAGAATAAACTTAATGATTAATAATGTATTATTATACTCCGCGTCAATGGTTCAAGCTTGTATCGAAACATGGCAATGTTTGACTGCCCAAATCGACACATGTAGTATCTGCCAAAATAATCACAGGTTATGAATGTCAAAATCAACCATTGCTGTGACTATCGAAATGATGAGACTATCTATATCAATACCAGCTGTGAGCGTCTTAATCAAAACTGGGCGTGACTTCAAATCAACACTAGTTTTGAGCGTCTAAATAACACTGATCGTCACTGTCTAAATCAACGCACGTTGTGACTATTTGAATCAACACTGGTCGTGACTGTATAAATCAACATGGGCTGTGGGTGTTCTGATCAACAATGCCTAAACGCGCATTAATAATTACTGTCTAAACGCGCACTAATACTTACTGTCTAAACGCGCACTAATACCTACTGTCTAAACGCGCACTAAGTATTACTGTCTAAACGCGCACTAATACTTACTGTCTAAACGCGCACTAATAGTTACTGTCTGAACGCGCACTAATAATTACTGTCTGAACGCGCACTCATAATTACAGTCTTATACGCACTAATACTTACTGTCTATCGCGAACTAATACTTACTGTCTAAACGCGCACTAATAATTACTGTCTGAACGCGCACTAATAATTACTGTCTTAACGCGCACTAATAATTACTGTCTGAACGCGCATTAATAAATACTGTCTTAACGCGCACTTATACTTACTGTCTAAACGCACACTTATACTTTCTATCTAAAATAAAACCTTGATTTGCTGTCAAAGTCATCAATTGTTGTGAGTGTTATATTTTACACTGTTTGTGACTATCTGAATCAACACTGACTTTTTTCATTTTATTATTTTATTATTTTGAGTTTGAAATACTTCTTTAAATTATATATAACACCTGTTTACTTAGATTTTTTCTGCAAAATTATGACACTATCAGCTGCGAGGGAAAGGACCAGTACTCATACCACAGAAATAAAACAGAAATTTTAAAGTGCAAATGGGAGAGCCGATATCGACACCATGCTGTTAATTAAAGCATCGTAAAATGAAAGTGTCGATTCCATAATGGTCATTAAAGCTTAAGAGTTAGAAATACAGAGTAAATTATCGTTTACTTCATATCAACGCCGAGTGGAATCTAAATGATTGCAAAATACACAAGTGCCAACATTGACACAACGAGAGAAATTATAACTTAAGAGTATAATGATACTCAATACTGAGACAATCGACGACATCGACACCAGAGGGAAAATGAATATCAAGTTTTATAAAATGTATAAACATCAATTGAATCCCCTGGTGGAAGTTAAAATATTTTAACAATAATAAAATAAAGTACACATCAAGACAAATGTCGACACGGGAGAGGAATGCAGAGCTGTTGAGTTAGAAGAAAGGTGCAGAGTTTGTTTGACAATTGTTTAAAAAAGATTTAACGTCGCCGTAATAATAGGTTATTAGGAAGCAACAAAACGTTAACAGAAACACGTGAAATCTCACTGACGAAACAGGAAATAAAGCGACAACAAGAACAGGCCCCATGACTATGAAAAACTCAGTCTTAAGTGAGCACGATTGCATGCTCAAACTCAATTCCATGCTCAACTAAGTTGTAACTGTTGTGTCGAAAAACATATGGTTTAGCATGTGTTAAGCTTCAATTAAACACGAGAGTTATACTCAGCTGAGTATGTGCTCAGGTAGTTTAATAGACTCTGATTTTTGCGCCCTCATCACCTGGGCATATTTTCTTGAGTTTGAGTCTGAGCATAGCTTTGAACTGTTTTTTTTATAGTCAGAGGGCCAGGAATTAGGACAAAAGAGAGTAAACAAGTACAAAAAGATGAGTGCATGCAATGTCGTTACTGCGTGCTTCGTCGTCTTAAATAGATTGGTTTCACATAGGTGTAATGTAATACTTCAAACTCTGTATATCGTCAGGTATCGTTGCCGAAGTTAATGCTTACTCTTGGATATAAAGTTTGTCCATCAAGGCGAGTAGGCATTCAATTGGTCGCCACTTTTCGTAATGCATGTTCGATGTACTTGTAATTTTTACATAAAAGTTTGTAATGTTTAGTACAAATTATCAGCATCATATTTACTTCGTTATGTCGGATGTTTGTATCATACGTGTCACTTGTTGTGGTGCTTAATGCTGGAACTCATTATAAGATATGTTTTAAGATCGCTTGAACGCTGTAGCTCTGCTTTAAAACTTTTAAACCACCAGAAACACGGGTATTCAAATATGTCCAAATGATGGGTCTCGGCCTCCGGGGGCGCGAATAGAGGCCAAAATGGGTAAAATATGATCAAATTAAAAAAATATTCCAATAAACTAGAAGGCATGGAGCTTAATGATTGCATAGGTAGTAAATTTTCGGCGTGGAGAACCAAGTTTGTTTAGGCGTGACCCATGGGTAAAAAAAATGGATACGCGTTTGTGCCTCGCCAAAACTATTTGACCAATTTCAACCAAACTTTGAAGGAACTAAGCAAGCAGAGGCACCACAAGGGACCAAGACAGGGTCAGAATTTCAAAAACCTTATTATTCAAATACCATAAATTATACGCCAGCCTGTTTCAACCAGATGGAAGTTAAGGTTTAATAGGCATCTTCTTTTGTTTGTGATTTAAATTGTTTTTCCAGTCGATCTATTTTTTATTTTATTAATGACGTTTTATTAAAATTGTTTGATAAAGTAAACATGAAACGTGCCGATTTTGCCTCTGTTCCTGCATCTATTGATGTGTGTGTGTGTGTGTGTGTGTGTGTGTGTGTGTGTGTGTGTGTGTGTGTGTGTGTGTGTGTGTGAGTGCGAGCGAGAGAGAGAGAGAGAGAGAAATATAAATAAAAAAAATATATCAGTGTTTCTATTT
>JAUMGZ010195985.1:0-12864 GCA_032359645.1 Pododesmus macrochisma | reverse complement strand
AAGGTGTGACCCTAGGGTCAAAAGTATACAAATGCTAATCCAGATGGACGTTAAGGCCCGATGGGCCTCTTGTTTGATGAAGTTATGCCCCTTTGTGCGAAAAACTTGTCCGTGCAACTCCTCCTTAACTTACAGGTGGATTTCATTTAAACTTTGCATGAATGATCAGTATATTGTGTAGTTGTGCACTGGCATTTTAATTTGGGATATCCGCCCTTTTTTGATAGAGTTATGCCCCTTTGTGCAAAATACTTGTCCTTTCAAATCCTGTGCAGCAACATAATAATTTCATTGTAGTATAACTCTCAAAATAACATAACTTGGCAGAAGTGGGGGTATTAGTCAGCCATCCTGGCGACAGCTCTAGTTAAGCTTTCCATTTCTCTGCAACCACAGAAGTGATTTTAACCAAACTTGGTAGGAGGCATCCTTTGGATGATAAAGATTTGTTAATATTTTGGTGCACTGTTGGATCAGGGGGGGCATTAGAGGATTAAAAAGAGGAAAAGTTTTTATAAAAACTTGAAAAAATTAATTAATAAATTAATCAAATACCAAATGAAATGATAGTGCTGTTCAAACAAGATGGACATTAAGGCCCAGTAGTGAATCTCTTGTTTAATTACAGGATGTGAATTTAGATGATGTGTTGCTGGTCAATCAAGTGCTTGATGGCAGCTTTCAGAATTCATCAAATCAGTTGGATGTAAGCAGCCAGGTATCAGCTTTAGGTGAACAACATTTTGAAACCTACACTGTTGAAGGTGCCAATGCAGTCTTACAAAACTCACAATTAGAAAACCAGGAAAGTAGCAAAGAACAGTTTTCAGACAATTTTGACCTAGTAGCAAAGTTCAAGGAATCTCTTGTCTCTGGTAATAGTGATAGAGATGTGCCAGTGAATAAAGCAACAAATGAACCTAAAAACGACACAGCAGCAAACATAAAGATGGAGGAAAACTTAAAAAATCACAGTCAGAAACAAGAAAATTTCTGGAGTGCATCACCAGATGAATATGTTAAAAAGGACAACACTGTTGTAGAAAATATGTCACCAGCTGAATGTGCTAAAAGGGATGACAATGTCACAAGACATACATCACCAGATGAACGTGTGAAAACAGAAGACTTACAACAAGAGATTTCATTGAAAAACACAAGTACAAGTGGTTTATCTGAAATGTCATCAAGTTTTGTCAGCACTCCCTATCACACCCCTGTATTGGGAGCAAATGTACAGGTAAGTATGCATGAGTGTATTTACTTGTGTAAGAGGTTTTTCTTCATGAAAGCATACCATTATAAAACTGTGTCACACGTTATCTAATTTGGCTACTCTCACTGTATTGTCAAATGTTAGCTAATTTGGCTACTCTCACACTATTGTCAAACGTTAGATAATTTGGCAACTCTCACTCTGTTGTCACACCTTAGCTAATTTGGCAACTCTCACTCTGTTGTCACACCTAAGCAAATTTGGCTACTCTCACGCTATTGTCACACGTTAGCTAATTTGGCTACTCTCACTCTATTGTCAAACGTTAGCTAATTTGGCAACTCTCACTCTGTTGTCACACCTTAGCTAATTTGGCAACTCTCACTCTGTTGTCAAACGTTAGCTAATTTGGCAACTCTCACTCTGTTGTCACACCTTAGCTATTTGGCTACTCTCACTCTTTTGTCAAACGTTAGCTAATTTGGCAACTCTCACTCTGTTGTCAAACGTTAGCTGATTTGGCTACTCTCACTCTATTGTCAAACATTAGCTAATTTGGCTACTCTGATGCTATTGTCACACATTAGCTAATTTGGCAACTCTCACTCTGTTGTCAAACGTTAGCTGATTTGGCTACTCTCACTCCATTGTCAAACATTAGCTAATATGGCTACTCTGACGCTATTGTCACACATTAGCTAATTTGGCTACTCTCACTCTATTGTCAAACATTAGCTAATTTGGCTACTCTGACGCTATTGTCACACCTTAGCTAATTTGGCGACTCTCACTCTATTGTCAAACGTTAGCTAATTTGGCTACTCTCACTCTATTGTCAAAGATTAGCTAATTTGGCTACTCTCACTCTTTTGTCAAACATTAGCTTATTTGGCAAATCTCACTCTCTTGTCACACCTTAGCTTATTTGGCAACTCTCACTCTATTGTCAAACGTTAGCTAATTTGGCTACTCTGACGCTATTGTCACACATTAGCTAATTTGGCTACTCTCACGCTATTATCACACCTTAGCTAATTTGGCAACTCTCACTCTATTGTCAAACATTAGCTAATTTGGCGACTCTCACTTTATTTTCACACGTAAGCTAATTTGGCTACTGTCACGCTTTTGTCACATGTTAGCTAATTTGGCTACTCTCACTCTATTGTCACACCTTAGCTAATTTGGCTACTCTGACGCTATTGTCACATGTTAGCTAATTTGGCTACTCTCACTCTATTGTCAAACGTTAGCTTATTTAGCGACTCTCACTCTATTTTCACATGTTAGCTAATTTGGCTACTGTCACGCTTTTGTCACATGTTAGCTTATTTGGCTACTCTCACTTTATTTTCATTTGGGCATTATTGGTTAAACTTATTTGTTATCATCACTCTTCAAAAACTGTTATGAAAATGATGTCCATAAGATTTCCAAAAAATGATGCTTTTTTACCCAATTTAATATTCTATAATTGCTATTAATAATCTAATAAGAGTGTCACATTATGATTAATTTATGTATGTCTCACTGTTGGTCCAACAAGACAAATTGATTTTATCAAAAAAATATATTTAGTACAATAAATGCATAATTATGGAGCTAGGAAGTGGCTACATGTATAATGTATCTACATGTTTTCTATTTCCTGTTCCTGTTCATTGTCTGTACCAATAAAGATTGGGAGGATATGAACAATCTTAATTCCTTGGGAACAGATACTAACAACTTCTTAATTGAGGAAGTTAATATCACTTTGAATTAAGAATCAAGACCAATTCGTTGTTCCTTATTTAATTAAAATTAGTCAAGATATAGATTCAAACTTTAATACATATTTTTTTAAATGATACTTTGATCATATAACAGAGAGAAGAGAGTAGAGAATCTCAATCATTGCAAAAAGAAAATGATGCGTTGAGGTTTGAAATGAATCTTGTAAGGGAGGAATGTCACAGGACTTTATCAACAGTGGTGAATGAATATAAGGTCAGTTTAGTAAGAGAAAAATATTACAGGACTAATTATCAGTGGTGAAAGAATTTAATATAAAATAATTACAGTCACTGTATAAGTTCATAATGTTGCAGTGTTAAAACTAATGATATAACCAAATGTTCTGCAGACTTTTAAGCTCACCAAGATTATGCCATCATAACTCATCTGCCATGGACATAAACTTTTCAATTTTTTTTAAAATTGGCGTCTGTCTGGTTTCCAAGATGGCTACCTTGACAGCCACTGTGAAAATCTTGTAATCCTCTGAAGTGATAAATGCTACTGGTAAGAGCATTGGATTTGCACCATTAAAACACATAATCACTGTTGGTTAATCTTTGAAATGTGCAAACTTTAAAACTTAAAATATATACTTGGTAAATTTATCAATTGGAAATACATATTGGTCTATTTACCATTTGACCTTGACCTTATTTCATGCCTCAGTGACTAAGCTTTAATTTTCATATGTAGGTCAACTTTTTCTTTCTTTCAATACTAATTAAGAATTCAATAGATTTTCAACATTTTGAATCCAGATGGATGTCAAGGCTTTTATGGACCTAACCTTTTTGTATAAACTGAATTTTGAAACCATTAAATTTTTGCTTATATAAAAATTGCTTTTTTTTTACCGTTTCATTTTATTCTATATAACGTGTAGTGTTATCCAGCTATAGGTATTATCCTAGCCTAACAATGTACTAAAGATATAGAAAAATTAGAAAATAAACGTTTTTGAAAATTTTCTGTAGGTTCTCATGGCATCTAGTATAAAGGAACAGCAGCTCAACACAGATAGACTTATGACTGTACGCTTGCAGGAACAAGAACATCTGTATAAACAGCTATTGACAGAACAGGAGCAGACATTCAGAGATACCTTACAACTAGAGAGAGCCAGAATGCTAGAAGAAAGGCAGCAAGATATCGACAAAATCAGTGAAGAATTGCAGGTTTATTTATTAAATAACAATGTGGTCGTATTTCAGGACATGATATGAAATGTAGATAGAGGGCTCCAATTAGAAAATCAACTTTTAAAAGCTTACCATATCATCAGTTATCCTCTATTATAAGCTTTTTGAATACCTAGACTCTTCTTCCAGCATTATTGATCACTTTTTGAACCAAACTTAGTGTTTTTGAGAATGATATACTAAAAGTGATAATCAACATGTTGTAGTTTTTGTCTGTGGAAATAAATAGTACGTAGAGTGCATAAATAAGTAGTTAAATGAAAAATTAATTAAAACCATTACATTTTAGGTATTTGTAGAGGTTTAAGTGCAACTCATTATTACTTGTGTCATAGTATTCTGTATTGAATTTTAAATATTTTTAGGCCAAGTTTGAAAAGCACTTGGAAGAGGAGAGGAAAACAAGTAAATCGTTGTTACAGAAATGTTTAGAGGTAAAAACAACCTGCATTTCATAACTCCATGAACTATTCTTGTTCGTGCTTTTGGGGTTACAAAACAGCTTAATTATATGACAAAACCATTTAAATGCTATTTTTATTGAAGATCGTATCCATTTTAGGTGTACACATAGTTTTCACTTATAGTTTGCCTCTTTGTCATGTGGAAAGTACATTTTTGTACACATTAATTTTGGGAAAATAGAGCTTTAATTTTCAGAACAAATTAAAGTGCCTTTTTCATACTAAAACAAATCACTGCCATGCATAGAAGCAAAATTGAGCTATGAACATTTGGCAGTTACATACAGCACAAGTGCACCTTAGACCATACTCTATCCTTGGAGAAGATCATAACAGAAAAATATCAAGACATTTTATCAAAAGAGCACAAGACTATCAATATAAAAGATATCACAACAGTTAATCAAGAGAGTGTGGGACAATCAATGTAGCAAAAATCCACTGTCACAATACATGTTAAAACAATAAACAGCAATGCAACAACTATTCAATGGTTGACGATTCAGTTAATGTGCCTTTATGTATTGTACTTAATTTTATTACAAAATTGAAATTCTATAAAAGATTTAAAGAAAAAGAAATATAATGACAACAAAAAATTAGATATGGTTAATCCAAAGTTTTAAACTTCCTAGTAAAATATATTTTTTATTCATGCATTTAATTTACATTCTGTAGGAAGAAAGAAACTCATCAACCATAAAAGTTCAAGAGGTTGTTGAAGCTGAACGGGAGAAAACATGTACATTACAACAGGAACAAAAAGTAAGTGTTTCCTTGTGTTGACTTTAATTTAAACTTTACTTAACAAGGATATAATACCTTGTGTCTAGCCCATGGCAATGAGTGTATTATGTTCTGTTGGCAGAGCTCTTGTTAAAAACAAATTAAGCTTTTTCATCACTTTAAAAAATAATTTACCAGTTGTAACAACCATCAAGGAATCGGTCCTTCTCCATCTACGGTAGCAAAGGGATATTTAATGCACTGATTGCAATGCACCACCATCTAACAGAGGGACATTTAATGCACTGCTTGCAATGCACTACCATCTAACAGAGGGACATTTAATGCACTGCTTACAATGCACCACCATCTAACAGAGGGACATTTAATGCACTGCTTGCAATGCACCACCATCTAACAGAGGGACATTTAATGCACTGCTTGCATTGCACCACCATCTAACAGAGGGACATTTAATGCACTGCTTGCAATGCACCACCATCAAACAGAGGGACATTTAGTGCACTGCTTGCAATGCACCACCATCTAACAGAGGGACATTTAATGCACTGCTTGCAATGCACCAATTGCTAAACTCTTGTTTTTACTGATATATTAGACCTATGGCATTCTTTACATGCAGTCTTCACGAAAACTTTTTTCAACCTCAAGCCCTTCGGGCCAGTAAGCCACAGACATCTGCAAGACCGAACACAATTTTAAAGGCCCGAAAAAAACCATAACAATTTTGAACTATTAAATAATTAAAATAAACAATCATAAACTTCTTTGCAGCTTTATTTCATCATTAAGTATTTGTAACCACTGTTCTCGTAAGTATGAGAACAACATTTGTCGACTAGTAATAAATAAGCTAGTGCTGTTGGAATGTACGGTCCCTCTGTGTTTCGCGGGTTTATTTTGTTTTCCAGGCCGAGCCTATTCCTGATATCGTAAAAACATGGTGCAGCTTTACAAAGGTCAAACACGTCAACGTTAAAATGGTGCTTAAAATATGTTACCAAAAGCCCTAAAAACAAACGCGCAGATGACCGAGACTAATGTAGA
The DNA here is from genome assembly GCA_032359645.1 of Pododesmus macrochisma. NCBI lineage: Eukaryota > Metazoa > Mollusca > Bivalvia > Pectinida > Anomiidae > Pododesmus > Pododesmus macrochisma. The sequence continues at coordinate 6,412 of JAUMGZ010195985.1, read as the reverse complement.
GCCATCGGCAAACCTCTGGTGAAACCATTACTTTTGATAATCGATAACAACAGGACAAACAATCTGTGTATCTATCAGACAAAATACATTTTTTATATTTTTTTAATCAGACAAACACACATTGAAAACAATTTCAAGCACAAACATCAGCTACAACAACAGAAAATGTTCAAGTCCGATGGACTCCTGACCCAGTAATTTTCACAAGACCGAGACCGATTTTACTGGCCTCGGTCTTCGGACCACCGGGTTATTTCGAAGACTGCAGCACGAAACAAACACCCTTACTACTGGGCCACCGCTCGGGTCATAAAACACATGGGGTTGTTACCAATCATATGGTATTAATATCTCATCAGGTGGCACTGTATTAATACCACTTTGTTTTATCTCACCAGGTGGCACAATATTTATAACACTTTGTTTTATCTGACCAGGTGGCACTATATTGATACCACTTTGTTTTTCCTCACCAGGTGGTACCTCATACAAAGCATTCAATACCCAAGAGGAAGACTTTCCCCCTCCGCCTCCACTATCAGGATACACTGAAGAATCTCATGGCTATTTCCCCCCACCACCACCGGAACAGTCCCAGGACCATGACAGCGATGACTACCCACCGCCTCCTCCACAGATTTCTCAAACACAATTGTACAGTCATCAGTCTCCAGACCACAGAATGTCACCTGGGTACAGTGTTGGCACATCTCCCGGCTACGGTTCACAGACGTCACCTGGATATAGTAGTCAGACATCACCAGGTATATAGGGGAAGGGATTCAGATTTGTTCAAATGAAGGGACTCCGCCCCAAGGGGTGCCAAAAGGGGTAGCATTTGCCAAAACTAAGAAATTTCTTCTTATAAACTAGAAGGTCTAGAGTTTGATTTTGTGGTATGAAGTAATTTCAGAGCATGGAGAACCAAGTTTGTTCAAAGCATGACCCTAGGGTCAAAATAGGTTACATTTTTTTGGGGTCAAAGTTTAACACTATAGCGAAATGTTAACTACCGGTATTCACATTTTCAACTTCTTTTCCTAAACCACCCGAGCAATTTCATCCAAACTTGGTAGGAAGTATTCCTAGGATATTCAAAGTTCAAAGGATATAGCTCGACCCCCAGTGGGCACCACTTTGGGGGCCTAAAGAGGGGACATTTTTACAAAACTTCAAAAATCTTCTTCTAAAAAACTCAACCTAGAGCTTAATGTTTTAGTATGTAGTAACTTTTAGGGCATGGAGAACCTTGGGTCAAAACAGGTTACACATTTTGGGGTCAAAGTTTAACACTATATTTATAGCAAATATGTTAACTATTCACATTTTCAACTTCTTTTCCCAAAGTACTGAACTAATTTCATCCAATCTTGAAAGAAGGCATCCCTAGGGAAAGGGGGTTCAGATTTATTCAAAAGATGGGGCTGTGCTCCCTTGGGCATCCCTTTTTAGGCCAAAATTTTTAATTTGAAAAAAAAAATCAAAAAATCTTTTTATAAACTAGAAGGCCAAGTGCTTAAATTTAGGGAACGGAGAACAAAGTTTGTTCAAGGCATGATCCTTTGGTCAAAAGTATTCAAATGCCAAAAATTTACTTTAATAAGCCTTTTTCAACCAGATGGAAGTTAAGGCCCAATGGGCCTCTTCTTGACTTATTGAACTCAACTTCTTGTTTAGAAATGCTTTTCATTTTCACAAAAACTTGATGCAGATGTCCCTTGCATGGTCCCTCTTTAGAATTGTATCTGACTTTGACAAATGTCATCAAATATGGCAGCCATGCCCTCTGCTTAACTTAGATCGTTCGGACTTCTTGCCAAGAACTTCTGGTCAGATGTTTTCGAAACTTGATGTACATGCTCTTTGTATGGTCCCCTTCCATAAACTTCTGACATTACCAAACGTCATCAAAGATGGTTTCCAGAGCTTCTGATTGGCTAAGACATACCTTTAGAACTTGTTATCAAGCCCCTTTGGTTGAATTTTCACGAAATTTGCTAGAACACTGCAACAGTATTTCTCTCATGGTTTTTGATTTTATCATTATGGTATGATGAAAATCAAAGTTCAACAGCAGCAAATATCATTGGTTTTCATGTAAGATCAAAAATGTTATCAAGCTTTTTAATACGGCTTCAAAAATATATTGTTGGGACAATTTATCACAATACAAATGCCTTGGTTTTATTCTCAAACTTTTTTCTTCAAAATGATACACCAACAATAGGGTCGAACTAAAAAAAAAAACTCCTAAGAAGTGGAGATTTATTACATTTATTTACTTACTTTAAAACATAAGCATTTTCTCCAAAAGTTGTGAAAGATGTATTCGCATTGTCTTCATGCTTATGTTAATAAACATACTTTTCTGAATTTTTGCTGGGAATTGTAAAAAATGTGTATGGTGATACATATCCTACATGTTCTATTGGGAGTCAGTATTGCAGTATGTATCGTATCACAAGGTTTCTTTCCAAAACGACTTTTTAGATGATGAATCAAACTCATATTGCTCATTGGAAGACTGGGCACATCGAAGTCATGTCTCACATTGCCTTTGTTTTACTTACAGGGTACAGTAGTCAGGTATCCCCACGTTACGATCAGTCACCCGAGCCCCAGTCACAGAGAAACACGTCTAACTATGCTTCATACAGCCCCCCTACAAACAGGCGATACCAGGAGGCAGCCAGCGAATATGCAAACTCAGCCGCTTTGTTCCAGCAGCAACGAGACAATGCAAGACGACAGTCCCCCCAACCATACATACAACGATCCCCCTCCCCAGCTGGGAGAAACCAACAATATAACTCCAGTAGCACGTATGCCAACTTGCCCCCGATGCGTTCTTCAGTGTCGCCCACAGTAACCCAGCAGGAAACGTCACACTATGCAAGGCCCTTCAGTACCAGTTCAGAAGGATTTACTCCAAGGCTTGCTGTAAGTATCATATGTACCGTATTTAAACTTATCAGAAATAGAGATGGTGCTTATTAGGACCATATTAAGAGTCCAAACACTGTAAAGGGGCCCCGGTGGCCTAGTGGTTAAAGTCGTCAACTTTTAAGCATAAGAGCCTTTCACCTCCTAGGTTCGATTCCCCTCCAGGGCGGCCTAGTGTGAGGAAGTTGCCAGTGACATGCCGTAGGTCGGTGGTTTACTTTAGGTACTCCGGTTTCCTCCACAAGTAAAACTGGCACGTCCCTAAATGACCTGAGCTGTTGATCAGACTTTAAGCCCTTAACACAAACAAAAACCAAACATTGTAAATAAATGTACTGCACTGCTCTCATGTAATGGATCTTAGCTATTACACAGGACTGTATATACCTAGATGCCTGAAAAAGGGAGGGGGCACTTATAGGGACATAGGCACTTAAAAGTTCAAAGATGGTTATAATTATCAAATTGAATTACAGTGCACCATCAAGTTTTTCAGCACTAGTCCGAACAAGCGAAATGATATTTTCTTTTGTTCAATATGTAGCAGAATTCAAGAAAATTACACTAGTCCGAACCAAATTTTACTAATCATGGACAAGACTAGTTCCAAACGTCAGAGACTGTCAGTTAATTCACTAATTAATGTTGATACTTTTTTTATTCCACAATAAAAATGTGATTGTGCTGCAACCAGAATAGGATGGACTGTTGTCTTTGACCATTGAATATTTATTCTTGGAAAAAATGGTAACTGTACTGTATAGTAATAGCACTTACAAATTTAACCGACATTTAAAGCTTAAATGTCACGGTAAGAACACTTCTTTGAGTATAACCTTAGTGTGTATCAGGTTTCCCGTCAGAGAATTTCAGAACTAAAATAGTATTTATATGAAGATTATCACTTTCACATGGAAAGAGAAAATTACAATAAGTCAATGCTTTTGCATTACATGATAACAACAAATCCTAGTTACACTTTTAAAATTAGACATCTTCTGTGTATGTTATGTGTATTTTGTGTATTATATATTTGTCTTTATCACTGACAGGAGGAGAGACCCATTCCTGGCCCTCAAGTACCTGTGGCAATTAAAGTTGGTGTCGGGGAACCATTGAGTCCAGTAAAAGACACAGCAGGAAAAGAAGTTGATGATCTAACAAATCTTCTCATGCAGAACATGGAGTCTTCAAAAGAACCAGATTATTTTGGTAAATGTGACAGGCATATGTTTTTATAAGAATTAAAGTGTGCAGCATTGTGATTTTAAGCATCTTTACTATTGGTGATTCTTCCATATCATTATTGAGTTATTAAGTTTGTTTTTTGCTGCTTGAGAAAACTTACAGTATATATATAAAAAGTTGTCTCTCTATGTGTGAGTACTCAATGATGTATCAAATAGAAACATTATGATAATATTAGCTACACATAATATAAATAATTCACATCTAAAAAATTAAAGGGCAACTTGGCAAAGTTGCTTATATGGTTTTGATTTTCCGTATATATGCTATGTTAACTTGATGGTAAAACTTGTTGTTGTTGTTTATTGTACAGGAATGTGTTATAAATGTGGTAAAAAGGTGATCGGTGACAATGGATGCACGGCCAACGACCAGGTGTATCACATTAACTGTTTTACCTGTCTGCATTGTGGTAAGTGGATAAAGAGAAAAAAAACTTTCAAGTTTCCATGACAGCTGTATATACCAGCTTTTATAATGGTGCAGCTTTTAAACTGTTATATTGGACAGATCTCTGGATTTGTTTATTGAATATTGTTGATTCTGCTCATTATTGAATTTCTCATATTAATTTTAATATTAACGTTTGGGAAAAACAAAATCCACCTTTTATCATCTATTAAATGAGGCTTATTCTGCTTTGTTGAGGTTCCACAAAATTATGTTAAAGACAAGCAAAATCCAGCTCTGTATATTTTAAAATAAGATGCCATTTAAATTCATATATATGTTAGCGGAACACCCATTTGTTAAAGGGTTTACTGGTATTTATATGTATTGTCATAGCATTATATACATATATACAAAACCTGCCTTAAATGTCACCTCTTTATAACAACCACCTGTCTTTAAAGACTAAATCCCTTCTCTTCATATTTAAACTTAGTTGAACCTGTATTTAAAAGTCACCTGTCTATAAAGACCAGGTTTGGGTCGTTGGTTCCCTTAAGTTGTCTTTAAAGACAGGTTTGACTGTATACAAAACATGAGACTGAGGTGTCTAGTATATAATTCAGTCTATCTTATAGAATTTCCTTTGTAATATAAACATGCCATACCTTGACTTCTATGTTCATTTTCTATTTTTTCTAGGCATCCTGCTGCGAGGGAAGTCTTTTTATTCTATGGACAACAAGCCGTACTGTGAGACTTGCTACATGGTAAGTGATAGCAATCAATGTAAAGTTAGTTTAAACATATTTTATTTGTCAATTTACAAAATGGATTGAACACAAGATATCCAACTTATAAATATTCGCTCCAATTTAAATTGCTAGGTTACCCACAATATTACGTTTTTGCTTTCTTGTTTCGTAAACACAGTTAACTTCTCCTTAAAACAAGATCATTTTTATTTTTCATATACACTGTAATAAAGGATCTTACAACATTACAGTACCGGGCACATCAGCTTGATCTTTAATATATAAACTGATGGTTATTTAGACCAGCCAGTAAAATGCTAGAATCATAGTTTAGTGTCCCATCCCACTGTGGACAGTATATATATATATATATATATATAATATCTGATTTAAAGAGTGAGCTTTGAACTTCATGTTTTGTGCACCATGGTAGCATTATAACTTACTTTGCCTACTTTGAATTAATACCAGACAATTGTTGAACTTCCATTTTTTTCTTTTAACTTTACAAGTCTGTAATAATTACATGTCATTAACTTTGTTAACTTGTTACATTAAAAGGACTTTACAAGTCTATCATGTGTACTAGTCATTAACTGTTTTAACATGTTATATTTACTGGACTTTCCAAGTCTATGATGTTTGCTTCTCATTAACTGTTTTAACATGTTATATTTACTGGAAATTACTAGTCTATGATGTTTACTGGTCATTAACTGTTTTAACATGTTATATTTACTGGACTTGACAAGTCTATGGTGTTTACTGGTCATTAACTGTTTTAACATGTTATATTTACTGGACTTTACAAGTCTATGATGTTTACTGGTCATTAACTGTTTTTACATGTTATATTTACTGGACTTTACAAGTCTATGATGTTTACTGGTCATTAACTGTTTTAACATGTTATATTTACTGGACTTTACAAGTCTATGATGTTTACTGGTCATTAACTGTTTTTACATGTTATATTTACTGGACTTTACAAGTCTATGATGTTTACTGGTCATTAACTGTTTTAACATGTTATATTTACTGGACTTTACAAGTCTATGATGTTTACTGGTCATTAA
>JAUMGZ010195974.1:0-12864 GCA_032359645.1 Pododesmus macrochisma | reverse complement strand
ACTCTTCTAACTTCACATGACAGATTCGTTACAGCCAACATTTCTCACTTCACATGGCAGCTTCTTTACAGACAACTCTTCTTACTTTACATGGCAGCTTCGTTACAGCAAACTCTTCTTACTTCACATGGCAGCTTCGTTGCTGCCAACTCTTCTCACTTCACATAGCAGCTTCTTTACAGACAACTCTTCTAACTTCACATGACAGATTCGTTACAGCCAACATTTCTGACTTTACATGGCAGCTTCTTTACAGACAACTCTTCTTACTTTACATGGCAGCTTATTGCAGCCAACTCTTCTAACTTCACATGACAGATTCGTTACAACCAACTCTTCTTATTTTACATAGCAGCTTATTTACAGACAACATTTCTTACTTCACATGGCAGCTTCTTTGCAGGCAACTCTTCTCACTTCACATAGCAGCTTCGTTACAGACAAATCTTCTCACTTCACATAGCAGCTTCGTTACAGACAACTTCTTTTCTGACTTCAAATGGCAGCTTCTTTACAGCCAACTCTTCTTATTTTAAATAGCAGCTTATTTACAGACAACATTTCTCACTTCACACAGCAGCTCTTTACAGGCAACTCTTCTCACTTCACATAGCAGCTTCTTTACAGACTACTCTTCTCACTTCACATAGCAGCTTCGTTACAGACAACTTTTCTGACTTCAAATGGCAGCTTCTTTGCAGCCAACTCTTCTAACTTCACATAAGAATCTTTATCGACAATCTTCTTTTTTCAATTTCTAAATACATTTTTGGGCGATGCAAAAATGAGCAATGTTATTACTAAACAGGATGAGTTGAATCATCAAACGATAGACATTGACAAACAAACAATAGCCGCACCGGAATAACAATATGTATTAGTTGTTTCCATATTTGGTATCTCTGGTTGAATCCAGGACTGTTAGATTCTAAGTTGTAATTTAATAAAAATGAAGATAGTTCGTTTGTAGCTATACCTGGAACCTGTGACGAGCATCTCATACACGTATACTTGGGTTTTCTTCATTAATAGATATTTCATTTATTGCTGGCTTGTTTCAGTTTTGCAATTTTGTATTTTTATCACTTGGGTTTCTACTGGTGGCCAAGTCCAAGAGTGATTGTATCCCGGTGGCTTTTTGTTTCTGAACACTATTTATACTAAATCTTTCTTAAACAGCTAACGATGTGTACGTGAGGCACTTTGTCTTTCATTTCAGGGCCATAACTTACTGCCAGTTATCGATAAGTTATGGACCAAAGAGAAACAACTTCGTATGGTTTAAAATTGTCGTGGTTGATAGATACTTTGTCTCCTTAATTAATAAATAAGTAAGTTAGTTAGCCAGTTTTTTTGCCATTTGATAATATTCAATTCTATATATATTATGTCATAATAACGTCATCTTTGCTGACAAGGTTTGGGTTGATCAAAACAGCTGCCCAGAGCAATACGTTAAAAACTCCCGTTTCGGAATTAATTTTCTCTTGAGCATCCGCTGATAACTCTTGATTCGTAGCTAGGCGTGATTTAGAAGAAAAATCACGAAGAGATATAATTTCACTAAGAATTTGCCGCAACAGGCGATTTTGTTGCATGAAAATCACAAGTGAATATAAATGTCATCGTAGACAAAGTTCAATAAAATGCGAACCCTGAAATGATGTAAACATGAAAAGCACTTATATTATTGTTAACTCTCGTCAAAGTGAAAGTCGTGAAAATATTGTCCGCATGAACAATGACGCGAGTACGAAAAAACAATCAAAGTTTGGCAGTATGGAAAGCGCAAATATTGTTTGAAGTTTACAACACAATTAAAATTGCTGGAAATTTTCAAAAACAATATATTATATAAAGAATCTTAACGTTATGAGGAATAACATTAAATTGTTGTCTGTATGATAAAATATAATTGTTTTCAACTTAAAAAATATAAATACAAAACAAAAATTATCCTTAAACATTGTAAACATGAAGCTTTTTTTTCACCAAAAATGAATTTTGAAAATAGCAATTTGTATGTGACCTGTTGAAACGTTAAACACCCGTCCTAAGATATACTTTGTGTATTTATCAATCAGTTCCTAAACAAACACTACATATAATATTGATCACTGGTCGAAAACACAAACATATAATAACAATCACAATATCTACAGAAAGGGAAAAGAGAAGAAAGTTATGAAAAAGTAAGAGAATAATGATGGTAAATACCTTTCCACAAAGTACCTGTCGTTGAAATGAATGTATCAATAGGTGTCCTTTAACAGATAATGCTTTAAATCATCACGTGACATGTATGCATGTGTATCCTTTCAATAAGCTTCAATGATCAATTAAGCTGTAAAGTATTTAAACAGATAGCTTTTAAATCATTTATAACTCGCAAATCAAATTCCATTTATAAAGTATTTTACCGGTTTTAACAATTCATTCTTATTTCTACAATTTTTCTTGTCTCACTTTAGAAATCAAAATATCATTCTATCACAGAAACGTCAGAAATCCGAAACCATGCTGATTCAAAGACTGATCGTGCCAATCTAAATCACAAAAAAGTCCAAGTGTTGATGATATTCCGGTTTTAGTGCGCAGTAGAGCCGTGTCTCGTTGATGTTTGATTTGTACGGTACTGAAGAGCGGCAATGATTACTGGTTAAGAACACAGCCTTTGTTCAGCGACAGAACGACACTGACTGCGGTGATAGAGAAGCGAATGCCAATTTTATAATTGGATACAATTATTGCGTGTTACACACCATTGAGCGCAGGTCTTACTTGACTTTCTTTATTTCCGGGATGTCGCTACGGAACTTGGTTACCTTTAGAGTTGATAAGTTTTTTTTCTTTTGTGAGTAATTTAAAAAAAAAAAAAAAAAAAAAAAAAAAAACAAGTTAATGTTAATGATGTTTTTCTATTTTATACTGTAATACTGTAACCTAACCCTATTATGAATTGTCGTTTGTCTTCATTAATTGATTTTTTTTCTCTCCGGCAATATTAAAATATGCACATAAATCGAACAGGTACATGTAAGCAGGTAAGAAAAATGTAACTTGTCCAGGGATTTAGTCATAGAGTAGAGCGTTCCTTCTTTCTTTGCTTTTATACATCGTGTATTATGTTCTAGTACATTATGCATGCAATTAGCGTAGAAGGATGTTTGATTTGGTTTATTCCGTCGGTTGGAATATTGGTTTGAGTAGGGCTTCGTGGCACCTCAAGCATATTTCACCCGATGTCGTGACAAAATACCAAAGGAGAAAAACCAAACGATAGGACCGGAAGAGAAAAGACGACATATTGTTTTTTCAAAACATTATTGTTGAAACGTGGTTTTTCAAAGTTTATTTGTGTGCAAAGTTATATAAACTATAAAATATAAACTTGTGACACTACCTGCGAGGTTCTGCGAGGCTATTCAAAGTGTGAGAAGAAATTATAATTCGATTTTTAATAAGCATCTGTCTATATGTTTGGAAATGTTTCTAGAACTCTTGTGGGCGGATTTTAAAGGGGGAAATGCATCAGTGCTAATATATGTAATTGTTATCAAAATATTATCACCACATCTTCCCTGTGCTTGATACCTTATCGTGGTAGGGAGGTTTGCATGTCTCGATGCTATGAGCTATGCTGGCGGAGCTTATGTTCATGGTAGGGTCACACAAGTCAGACGGGTTGAGACAAAGATCGGGGCATCCTTCGGGGGACGCTAAGCGGACGGTTCCGTGTACAGGGATATTTAACCCCTGACATGATAAAGATCTCCATGTAAAGTTCGATAGAAGAGAAGGCAAAAACGTCCTTGCGTGGGTTCTTCCTTCTGTCTAAACTATCCCTTTTACTTTTACGTCCAGATCCTATTGGCGCTTCTCTCTCCCTGTCCTGCCGTTTGGTTTTTTCCTTAGGTCTTTTGTCACGACATAAGTATAGGTGAAATACCCCGGAAGTGACGTTAAGCCCTAGTTAAACAAAGTATCACCACAAGAAAGGATATTGATTAACAAACGATAAAAAAACTAACGCGTCATTACTAGAATGAACTTGCAAAAAGAATAGCAAACACATCTCCGAATTATTTCATTATAACCAAAATCAACTGAGAAAATTAGGGAATGCTCAAAAAAACGATCAAGTAAAACTAAAAGGTTTGTTTATTAATTGAGGTTTTGCGTCTCTTTAACTCACATATAGGTCATATCGAGGCGGTGTCTGCTTGTGACAGTGGGCAATTATGGTGACTTTATAGTGTTGTCTCACTGAAATATCACCGCAGACACATTGACATACTTCACTCTATCACGTTATTCTGACACCGAACCAACCAGTCCTCCTCCTACCCAATACTGAGCGCTTAACAGGGGGCAAGAAGATTGTCTAATTTTAACGTCTCAGGTTTTGACGCGACCGGGATTCGATCCCACGACCTGGGATTCTAGTACCGATCTACCAGCACGAAGTGAACGCCATAACCACTGGGCCACAGCGCTGGTAAAAAACTAAAATCTACGATGAATAACGATGTCCTGTCATTTTAACGTGTAATAGAATACTTTTCTTTTTAACTCATATTGGTTTTTATTTATTCTTTTACGTTACACGATCTGTGTTTCCAATAGTGAATTGTTGGTTTAAATTATAGATATCATTTGTTTTCGACATAGAATTATCTAAAAGCATTCACTAGACTAACCAAACATAAAACTTAAATGAACATATAAGCAGAGTAAGCGTATTCCACGAAACATTATAACTCCCAATGGTAAAATCAAACATCCTTCATTACGGCCAGCATTGAACAGGGAACAAAGATACACGAGGTACCTTTTCTTTAACGTTCTAATGGACTAAGTTGTCCCGTTGATCTTCATTTGTGACCAAAGTAGTACGTCAAATACCTTTCAATTCTGTCAGATCTCAGTCATCTACGCATCTACGTCCATTGGACGCTTGGGACTGAAAAAACACACATTTGATCCAGACAGAAGCTTGAAACATAAGACATATAGACCTTGTATCAATGTTTCATCACAATGATACAACAATATCAGCAGTGAACGAGACACTAGAGACCAAAACAATGATCTTTCTCATTTGCATTTTGAAAGGTCAGCATTATATCACGCGCAATTGGTATTAGATACTATTACGCGAGTTAATTAAAGGCAGACAATTATTGACACTCCCGTGTGGCTGAAAGTTCTTTAAATGCAAATCTCTGTCGATTATGGCAATGTTTCTAGAGAAATGGTTTAAGCTAGGTTTGACAATATTTTTGCCCAAGATAATGTCCAGTATCGATGGGTTGTGTTCTTAAAACAGCTTTGTTAGTGCGAATACTTCATCCATGCTGACCCCTAGCTCGAGACACAGACACAGATGTAGGGCATCATAAATAGGTTTTTTTATGGTAACATCTCAGATAATGTAAAATGTAAAATGAAATGTGTATATAGTTTGTTTCAATTCAAAGAAATTAAGTCAAAAATGGCTGGCTTAATTAACCAATGGGCGTCACTTAGTTGTCCTTTTTGAATGCCTTCGTCGTAATGACGTTCTTTTATGGATATTAACGTTTTCAAAATGATTTTATGTATCGTCTTGGTTACCAGTTTAGAGGCAAATCTGACAGACAAGGCTTATAAACTTTCATAAACACATATAGTTGTCATGCCTAATCAATACGCGATGGTTATATAGTTGTCGTTCGAGAGAACTTGCAGAACCGGAGCTGGATTTGTCCTTTGTATGGTTCAACTGAGCTAAAGTATCCGCTACATGTTTTTATAACTTGGCATTTAAAAAATTAATCATAATTAACTAACACATTTGAATATTATCTTTTAATAACATTTGCAACGAAAATTAAGTTAACAAAATTTTTCTTTGTGGTTGTTTCTAATCAGGTAGGCAGATATTGTATGCGCTTATTAGAAATTTATATTAATGTCATAGTGATTTGTTGATAACGATTAATTAATTTTAGAAAGTGACCTTTAAGGTTGAAGAAGTCGATCTTCGGTCGAGGTAGCGCTGAACAACCCAGACATAGGGACTGAGCAATCTGTGTGACTTCTAACTTTCAGTCATTTTTGTGACTTCTAACTTTCAGTCATTTTTGTAATTTCTAACTTTCAGTCATTTCCGTGATTTCTAACTTTCAGTCATTTCCGTGATTTCTAACTTCAGTCATTTTTGTGATTTCTAACTTTCAGTCATTTTAGTGATTTCTAACTTTCAGTCATTTTAGTTGTTTCTAACTTTCAGTCATTTAAGTCAAATATTTTCAAGTTTAAAGAACAAAAAAAGTTTTAACTCAGCTAGAAAGGAGCGGGCTCTTCAATTAAATACGATTTAAAGGTTTTGGATGAAGAATACCATGCACAAGTGTTAATACTATATCAGGGAATGTTTCGAGTTACGGTTTCTACAACGATGCTACCTTACATGTATTACGCATACAACACTTTTTCCCGAGTGCAACCCTGAATTTCCACAAGTTTAGAGAAACTGGGAGAAACTATCATAATCATTATAGTACAAGAGAGAATCTAACTTAAACATCAACCTATAGTCTAACTGAAGGTAATTTGGAGAAAAGACTTCGATAAATTTCAAAGTGATGGTTTAGTATACATGTTTTAAAATCCTTTTGGTTATTTATGACTTGTTAATAATGTGTCCTCATTGTCAAGGTAAAGGTCAAGTCATGACATACCTCTTTCTCTGCTTTTTCCATTTTGCTTTGTTCTCAACAATCACGAACATAATTACAAAAGGATAGGCAGCCTGGGTGTATTGAAAGGGAAATAACCATGTATCCTTACATTTAATATAAAATGACACATTTCTTGAATTAAGGAAGTTTTTGAAAGTAAAAAGACAAACATATACACATCTTAGATTTCTTAGTTCGTACTATATTCAAATTGTTGGCATTATCCTGTTCTACCGCCATCGAGGGCGTTAAGTCACCTAATGAGCGCAATGGGATTTTCTTAAAAATATGACACTGATTTTAATGCAGAGGCAATGCGACACTGAGTTTAATACAGGGGCAATGCGACACTGAGTTTAATACAGGGGCAATGCGACACTGAGTTTAATACAGGGGCAATGTGACACTGATTTTAATACAGGGGCAATGCGACAATGATTTTAATACAGGGGCAATGCGACAATGATTTTAATACTGTAGCAATGTGACACCGTTTTCAATACAGGGACGATGCGACACTGAGTTTAATACAGGGGCAATGCGACACTAAGTTTAATACAGCGACAATGCGACACTGAGTTTAATACAGGGGTAATGCGACACTTATTTTAATGCAGGGGCAATGTGACACTGATTTTAATACAGGGGCAATGCGACAATGATTTTAATACTGTAGCAATGTGACACCGTTTTCAATACAGCCGGGGACGATGCGACACTGAGTTTAATACAGGGGCAATGCGACACTGAGTTTAATACGGGGGCAATGCGACGCTGGGTTTAATACAGGGGCAATGAGACATTGGGTTTAATACAGGGGCAATGCGACACTGAGTTTAATACAGGGGTAATGCGACACTGAGTTTAATAACGGGGCAATGTGACACTGAGTTTAATATAAGGGCAATGCGACAAAAGGCTAGGACAAAAAGAAGTTTGCAATGACTGTTGAATTTATTGCGATCAATTTTGTTTGCGACGATGCTCTCTCTGATTGCTTCGCTCCTGATACTGACCAATACAAATTAGACATAGACCTTACATTTGAATGCTACTGAAAGCCTATCTTGTTAATTTCGAGAACAGGAGCGCAATACGTCAATAAAATCCAATACAGCGAATGATAAAGTAAGCCGTCAAATGTCATTTTTCAAATCCGTGACAACGTCGAGGGATAAATTCCCCCGTATGTCTTTTAGTATTGACGAAGTCATTATACATAAACATAGAGTTGACCTTTGAGTGGAGATTAAGTATTCAATTAGATGCTTAATGAATTTTTATTTGCTGCGGAGCTGATATGATCAGGACCACATTGACGGTAACAGTGATGGCGACGATTGTCAGGTCTTGACAAAGAAGTAAGCACTAATGAAAAACATTAAATGTCTTATACGTACATCCTTACGAAATACGGTGACTTACTTACTAAACTGCAATGTCTGAACCACAGACGGAGCTTGTCTCCATACATATTTACTTCCATGAGATTGTTTTGAACACTTTCACTCATAACAATAAGGAAAATATCAAAAGTAAATGATAAAACAAATTAAAGTACATTAAAATAATACAAAAGTAAAAGGGAAGGGGAGACAATACAAAGAAAGATTGTTATACTTAAATGTATTTGAAACTAAAGTTTTCTTGAACACTCGGTTATATTTTACTCGTATTTTGCAATTGAAAGCTTGAAATATTTTTGAAAGCTACTGTGTTTCAAAATGACGCGTCTTCATAATATCAAGGAAACAAACTAACCATCAAACTATAGAAATGTAATTAAAAAGATGAATAAATAAAAAAAACCCAAATAAACTGCATGTATTCGGAAACTAATTCTCGTTAGTCATTTTGCTGAATAACGTAATATGTCCAACAAACTCACAATAAATTTATAAGGTATGGAAATCCTTATATTAGTTAGCTTATCGACTTCCTGTTTGTCTTGGACTCTTGTTCAACAGTAATAGTTTACTTTTGTTTTTAGCCCATGACAAAATATATTTGAAAAGAAAAAAAACATAGTACCAAAATAAATGGGCTTTACGTTAGACGAGGAAGGTCCGTAAACCATGTATTAGGTTTTTAGCCAAATGTTAATTTAAATGCCACTGCCATCATCACAATCTGAAAGAGAGCTATTCTAGATTCTATGAAACCTGCTTCCTCTGGAGCTCAAGTACATATTATCTAAACGCAACATTGAACATAATGTAGTTTGAAAATATGTAGAAATGGATTTGATCTGCCTTCTAATCAAAAATTAGTTAATAACATGTGTGTAAAACTGTAGCCGGTTTCTTTTCTTAAAAAGTGGTTTTGAATTGCTATTTGTTCTTGCGGTAGTTTTTTGAACAGTTAAGCTTAATATTCTTATAAACTACATTGAATCCTATATTGCATGAACAAAGTATTTATATGAAATATTTAACGTATCTCATGTAATGCTACCTGATTTATTCTGTTCACTTTGATAAGACGAGTCGTTTTTTGCATTTGATATAACAAACTGCATTGAAAATAGTGTGATGTTAGAAACTGTTATGTTAACCTCAATTAGGCGGTGCCACGAGTGCACATTATCTGATCTCACAGAACGCGCTTGTTAATGATTGGTTACGCAACTGTATCTATATAATGATATAAAAGCACTCTGTGTGTACATGGAAGTGGGTAATTTCAAGCAAAACACATAAAACTAAATTTGTCTCACGTCATCCTGTGAAAACACAAATCTCACGGCCGTGCTAATTAACATGTAAGTACTTGTATATGTAGCCAATATATCTGATGAATGTCATTGTTCGCAATGTCTATTCAGTAAATGAAGATTTTCACTTCGACTGGGACAAAATAAGCCATGTTACTCGATAAATGCATAAAACAACCATGCAGATTGATTAACATGGTCGTTCAAAATAGCAAGCAACACCTGATGAAACTTCAGGTTCTGAGTAGGTACAAATAAAAATCTATGTTCTTGAAGTCACGTGTCTGATAAAATCGCTTTGCTCAAGTTATTTTTTTTTTGTAGACGTTAATGCCCTTCTCCCAAAGTATGTTTTATTTGAGTAAATGATTTTTTGAAAATGCTACGTTTTTACATAATAGCTGCTCTTAAGCAAATAGTAACATACCATCCAGTCAGATCATCGACACAAAGCGTATGAAAGGTACATACGAACGCCAAGTAACCCAATAAAACACGTTATATCACGTCCATTTGTACTGTAGACGTCAATAATATAGGTGTGTGGGTTTCTTCATGACTATTTTGCCTTGTAAAGTCTGGAAGCATAATTCATATTTTCGAATTTTCGTCCATCCCGAGAGAGCAAGATCAAGAGCGAGCAACGGTAAGATCACTTTTGCTGGTTTAAACCCTACAGGGGGGCTTTTCATTTCTGTAAGTAGCTCATGTGTGACAGCCAAAATAAGATCATTGAATATATTTAGAGTACAACAAATTAATATGTAAACTTTTCTCTTTGCAATGTTCTTTTCTTTATTAATCCGCGTTCAGCAGAAGTCAATCAATTTTTATTATATATGAATACATTGAATGGTTCTAACAGATAACATAACAAAAATATTTTAATTTTATAAAATGGATATTTAACAAACACTAAAAATCATGATTTCCACTTGTAACATAAAATTAGTTTTGAGAAATTGTAAACGTCGCAAAAGACACGTGACGGTATTCTCGATGCTCTTTAATTTCCATTAAAATAGTATGTAGCTGCTTTCAATTAAATGACAAGATTTATAAGAGTGAATTTATAGAGGAACACTAAAGAAAATCTCATTAAATTGCCATGTGAGGCAGGACTCTTTGTCAAGCAGTTGCAACTTTTATGTCGATCTCACCAAAACAGTTTTAAAATATCAACAAAAAGACATCACGGTATATAACGGAAAGTATGATAGGGGGAAATGCAAATATTTCCTCTGGAAATAGGAGCATTTGCATACAAAAAAGCCCAACTGTAGTGGAGCACAGTTGGTGCCCATCAAAATGTTAAATATTAAAAGCCGAATTCCTACAAATAAGAAACTCCAGCATCCTAACATCGTCTCGGTGTGATTTATGCTTAGCATCTGAATGGTTTCGGACATAAAACATGTAATTTGATGTATGCAAATCTTGATTTCAACGTACATGTGATAGATATAGTAGTATAAAGATAATACTCATTATTATTTGTAACTGGTGATATGGATGGAAGGGGGTTTTAGATTCCAAAATATATCTTCATTAGAACATGAATATTTTACTTTTTTCAGTAAAATTATCTTACTGCTGCAGAAAATAGAGAATTATAGAATTTATAAATATAAGAACTTAATAAAGAGGTTTGGAAGAAAGGATGCCAAAATATTTGGATATTTATATTCAAGTATAAATGTATTGGGAATTGAACTTCAAAATGTTTTGTCTTCATTTCTGATGATAGGGTAACTATATTTCTCAATTGCTATGCTATCGAGATGCACTTCAAATGTGTGTTGTGTTTGATCCTTGGGTCAAAAATTAGTACACGCCCACTCCGTTTGCACAAATATGGTACTTTTTATAATACTTCATATCCAAACGTCGAAACACCACGCCTCCAAAAATAAAGCCAAAACAACAATTTGTTACAGATATCATCCTTTCAAAGGTCTATACTTGGGTAAAGCCAGGGGATCAATTCAACAAATGTAGCCCAATGGGGAATCAAATTTAAAAACGCCACTTCTATATAAATGTGATGCTCAGAAGACACTGTTAAATTTAGACATTTTTAAAGTGTGTGCAGTATGTATCTGGGGTTAAAAAGAGGGTGTGGCTCTGGGGTTAAAAAGAGGGTTTGGATCTGGGGTTAAAAAGAGGGTGTGGCTCTGGGGTTAAAAAAGAGGCAAAGTGCAGGGACTAATTTTAGTTATCTCGAAAATGATTTCAAGGTAACCTTAAAGAAAATATTTGTGTCATCTACTTAATTCGTTGACCAATCTCTCCAGAACAGACATACATTTAAGTACGGCATTGACCATGATCTATAGGCGACATTAAAAGCTCTCTCAGAGACTAAATACACCCGCAAATTTCCTATTACTACTATAGTAAGATGAGTATTGCCGCTAGGGTGTCTGACCTTGTCGTTGGACAGCAGACAAATTGTTTTTTTTAAATATTGCGCGAACAAAGGATTTTAATTTAAACTTCAAAGTAGGTGTCGGATTACTTACTACGGTTTTACTTTAACATGAACTTATACTGTACAACATACAAATGGTTGTTAATGTTTTGTGAAAGATCTATATAAATACATGATCTTTGCAGTAAGATAATGATTTGGTATTTGGATTCCAACCTTATGTTAGTGTTATAGTTAGTCCACATACGTCAAAATTTAAAGCTTATTAGGTCTTTCATCTATGATTTGACCTTTAGCGAAAAGGGTTCCAATCATCTTCAACTATCGTTATTACTTATGTAGACTCCAGTTTACAAGATTTAGTCGGGGCATAGGTATTGGGTGGATAGCATGATACTATATAATGACATTGTTTATAATGTCAGCATACTGCAGATATTATTAGACATTCACTTTTGCGACATAATTCTTGGATTTATTGATTTACATGAACCAAGAACGTGATCGTGATCAGGGTTGGTCGTACGTAATACACAGTTCTATCTTTCGTTTCTGATTACAATGTGATAATCATTGACCAACAAGTAATTTGTAAACCAATGGTTGACTCCATGACCGTGATGCCAGTTGTTCTTGTGGGTATCCTGTGGAGGATCTTGGTCATTACCTATTTACCTGACGTTAGTGTCCTCTTTACTCAACTTTAAGAGATAATCTCCAAAAACTTACTCAACAAATTGGTGATATAAACGCATCTCTTCTAATTTGTGGTGATACTAATCTTCCTGATATGATTAGTTTTACTATTTTACAATATATTGATAGCTTTATAAAAATGAGTAAAAGATTTTTGTTATATGGATAAATGTCTCGTCTAATATGTATGATTTGTATCAACACTTAATAGTTTAATGCTACGTTTAACATACTTTTGTTATAATATAACATAATATTGAGTGATATTGTGATTTACGGTATAACATGGTGATGTTGTA
>JAUMGZ010195952.1:0-12866 GCA_032359645.1 Pododesmus macrochisma | reverse complement strand
TAAAACTGGCACGTCCGTAAATGACCTTAGCTGTTGATCGGACAATAAGCCCTTAATACAAACAAACAAACACAATCTTATAGTGAGACGCATTAACCGGTTGAAACACCTGGTTTCGTCCTGGGTAATCGTCCGAAGTCGGTCCGCATGGATTACATGTGTACTTGTCTTGAGTATTGTTGTGATGTCAATTGTTTTCTTTACATTAGGGTGCTTAATTGTTTGATGCAGTTATTGTTTGTTTGTCAAAGTCTCTCGTTCTGTTGATTCCACACGTACTGTTTTATATTGAAACAATTCTGAATCCCAATGGTTTGTTAATCATAGTTACCAGATTTGGGCAGAACAGGAGAATAGAAAAAGTCAAAAATGTTTACCGTTTACAGACGACGACGACGACGACGACGACGGAGAAGTGACGATAATATTTGATTACAATGTACCCTGGATTATGTGAGATAAAATGTAGGTAAATATTATGTTTCAGCGGGATATCTTATCTGATTAGTACTTATTGTTACTCAGTAGGAAACTAAATACAAACACTGTTTAATTTTTCATTTGTTATTGCAGTACTCATCATCACATTACATCAAGCAAATTACTTTTACAACATCCATATTACAGATACAAAAATATTTATATGAATTTTTAATTCTTGCGTATGTTGTACATTTTTACAAAATTCAAAGTATTTATAAAACTGCTTACAATATAAATTAAACTACTTCGATGCAAGAACATGGACTCATGAAATGCATAAGTCACCAACATAACCTTCAAAGTTAAATGTTCATGATCAAGGTCTTTATCAACATTTGTAATCTGCAAGGATTAGCCACAAAAGAAAGAAACGAATCAGAATTATAGGTGGTTGTCTAGACGACAAGGTCATGGTCATTATGTAATTGCCTTCGCATTTGAAAGGTATTTGCAAAAACAAAGTGAGTAACACTCATACATTGTAGTCTCTGAGATAACTTCCATGGTCGCCTAGAGGTCAGTGATGGTTAATGTTGGTCATCCTATTCCGAAACAATTGTTGAATGTTTGAAGTATATAACACGTATATATTCTAATATAACCTTCTTAAGGTTATACTAAAAATATCCACCTAGTCATAGTCTCATATTTACTGTAGGAAAAACAAGTAGAACTTTGCTAAAATTAACCCCCTAGACGTGATCTCATGTTTGACCACAAAACAAGACACCCCTATAGTAGTTTTTGGTCGACTTGGATGTAGCCCGATTTGGACCAGGTACTCACGTGTTGGCAGTGGTCACTGTTAGTACCTAAATACTACTCACCACCCAGAAAGAGGCCAGATGAATCTCAAGGACTGATGTCAATTGACCTGTTTTATTTGTATTACCATTGATCTAATCTATTGCCATCCATTTACCTGTTGTTGTGTATGACAGCTACGACGACTAATTGGTAAGTATAATTGTTTTGTAAACTTGCTAAATTACTATATTGGCGTCGCCGTCGCTGATACGAATTTACGCGTTGTATTTGTTTGAATTTCATGCGGATCTGAATGTGTCAGAGACGCCATTTTTGAAAGTTGTTCAAAAAATTGTCACCGAGTATTCTCGTTGACAAGATTTTTTGAAGATTCTTGCATTCTTTTAAGACCATGAGAAGAATTTTTGTTTGTTGCTAGTTGCAACAAAAATATAAATTTTCAAAGTAGAAATTAATTTTTCTACTTTCGGAAGAAATTCTTCCGACTCATTTTTATTGTGTGCATACAATATTGTTGAAGTTGGCAAATATGGAGGGGTTAGTCAATTCTGGCAGACCTTTCCAATAAATTGAAAACTTCGCAATCATTATATTTTATTAATAACTGTTGTACTTGATATTAAATAAAATTTAAAAACCACGTGTTTTTGGAATTTTGCATTTTTGTATTTGCCCAAGACCTGTCAATTCCGGTTCAAATTTGTTTACATTTTCAGGAGTCAATATATATGTTGAACTATTGGCAAGTAGCCAAATATTATGAATGTTTACGACTCCTTAAAAAAAAATCACAGTTATTTATTAATAACTTTGAATACTACTGAAAATAAAAAATTTCAGTGCATTTATAATTAAATATCAGGAGTAATAGAAACTTGTGAAAAACGTTTGTTATTAATAACAAACATTTTCAATTCTTTGATTGCTCTATTGATTTTTATTATGCTTTCTGTAAGAATCTTACTATATAGTCAGTTATTATATATTTACGCATAGTTTTATAAAGGAATATACAGCGAAGACAGACTATGCGAAATAGTAAGTCATGCTGCTGACTCGACTATGCCGTTTTCACGCGAGATGGGCGGAGACTTTAGGTGACGTCATTCAACGTCATAGATCATACAACGTAATTTGCCGCGTTTTACTATCATTTTCATTTCTAATGTATCAGTGTGAAACAAGCATGTTGCAGTTTTATGTTTTCTTCTATACGAGGAGACAGTCAGCATAGTCACTGTCAACTATTTTGGCATAGTCACTGCAAAACACAACTCTATTATAAAAATATGGTATAAGAATCCCACGGATTTATCTTTTAAAAACAAGAAGAAATAGAATCAACAGAACAAACGCTATTGACAAACAAACAATAGCTTCATCGAAAAGTCACCACAAGAACTAACCAGCAAAATGATAATGTTTAAGTTTTGGCATTAAAATAAACGTCAAACCAACCAAATGGGTGAGAGGACCCCGTCCTTGACCCGAAGCCAAGCTCCAAATCAACTGTCATGAACGGACTCGAGTGCGAAATGAACATAATTTTATCAATTATGATACAAAAACGCAATCTGAAACATGCCTCCGATAAATAAGTAAACATAATTTTATCAATTATAATACAAAGACGCAATCTGAAACATGCCTCCGATACATATGATATTTAAAAGAGGAAAGAGCTAATTCTCTGAAGACATTCCATATATAAAGCCTATAATTTAGCGACTGTAAATTAAATGTATTGAATCCAATAATGACCTCCATCTTAGCCACCTCATGAGCGTGCTCACTTGGTTAAAAGACAAGGTGTACATCTATTGTAAAAATGATATGTATAACAACACGACTTCTATAATATATATATATATTTGACTACACAGCATTTTGTCTACATTTAGCCAGATGCTTTCAATACGGGAAAATCGCGGTGGGCGACACATGTGTAGCAGGAAGCGCTTACTTCATCTTCGCTTCTATTTTTTTTTTAATAGAAGTGCGTGATGTTAACTATTTTAGTTAATATTTGTATTTTAGTGTTTTTTTCTGTGTGCATCCCACGTTTTCCTTTTATCCGCCAATTTCCATTGTCTTACGTATTTTGAATATTGTCTTACTCTTTCGTAGTTGCCACTATTTGGCTATCTGTGTGTTTTACCCTACAGGGATGACATAAGCAAATCACTCACTATAAAATTCATTGAAACGTTAGACTCTTTGCGGGAACTTTAGAGGAACTTTGCGTGAGATTTTGATATGAACCAATACCTTCAAATAAAGATTGTTCTTAGGCGATCAGTTCTTCCACCTTAGATGCAGGGGCAGTGTTTATGGAAAAAAAAGATATGGGCATTCTATCATCACAACCGTGATAAAACAAGGACAAAACGAGACGGTCGGACCAAAAATAATCAAATTTAGAAAAATAACAAAATAAAGAAAAACAAACATGATTTTTTCGAACCACTAATGAATAAACTTTGTTTTTAAATTTTAATTGTTTCATTACAAGCCAATCAGAGAAGGCCAAGGATTCTAACCGTGCCTCAAGGGACCAAACACGCTAGTCTCCACCCACCTGTCAGTTCGATCTGCTACTGTCACGCCTATAGGTGTATTGACCATTGACGCTAAATAAATCTTGTTGGTCTTGTGGTCAGCTTAATTACGTAACAGCGACAGATGCATGTACAAAAGTCCCATAACCAAAAGCGGATGTACATAATATATACATCTTAAAGTAGTAAATACAAAAACCGAGACGATATTCAAAAGCCGTAAGTCCATGGACATGGGCAAACAAAGGGAAAACAGAAAAAAGAACCAAATATACAATAATTTATTAACTAAAAATGGAAACATCACGAACTTCTATTTTAAACTAGAAGCGAAATCCAAACTCATTTTAGAATTGGTCTTACGACCATTTGTTGATTGGATTACCGGCAGTATATTGCATATTTTACTGCCACAAATTGTGACCTTACAACAAATCAACTTCCTCGTTACGATCAGGGTGAATTTTGTATCATTGTTGGGGTATGGATTTTGTACATCAATACCATCGTGAATTTTTTGTCACTGTATCCCCTTTGGCTGTGTAGCTTTGATTTACCGAAGTCTTGTCTATTCTGAACTAATGTTATCTGTAGCGTCCATTCATGACGGCTACTTCGAAGCAATATCTGGGGTTCGAGACGGGGTGTCTCACACGAAGTTTTGGCTCTTTCCTCTTATAAATATCATATTTATCGGAAGCATGTTTCAGATTGCATTTCTGTATTAAAATCAACAATATGAATGATCATGTGGTATCTTGACTTTATACGTAGCTGTCCTCAACAGGCAACTATCGTAAACAACACCTTCGGAAATATAATTTTCATTTATTTAAGTATATGTCTATTTGCGGTATTAATCAATACATGCATGTGCCTTCCAATCACTAACGCACGCACAGACTACATATATATTTAGTCACGATACATTAAACATATGTCATAAATTTTAATTTGACCATCTGTGTACGTCTTTAACTCACTCGGTGATGTCGGGAGTAGACGCATTGTTTTTTCCTAAGGAAATGAAATCACCGTTAGACATTGTTAGGAAGATATTACCGCAACATGTGGAAAAGGTATCGGTAGATCTTTTAAGGTTGTCTTCATATTTATGTTTAATTATATTTTGTTCACAACACAGCATGACTATATATTTATTGCTCGCTATCTGAACAACGGTTAGCACATTTTATTCAAATGCTGCAATTTAATTTTAGAATTTAAACTTTATTTAAACTTTAAACTTCATTTATTTTACAGCGATTGAAATACAAGTTATTACAATTTAATCTTAAAGCTGTACATGAATTGAGCATAAAAGAGAAAATCAAAATTCAAAATATCTAAAAATATTTAAAATGAATAAGTTTATATAAATTCAGAGAAATTTGTAAAATCTAAAGGAAATAATTGTTGAATTGAAATTTAATAATAATTCTCTACTTTGAAATATACAATAGTAAATCTTTCTTGCTCCTTTCAACCGGTAGTTTGAATAGAATAACGTTTGTCTGTCTCATGTTCATAGACAGGAATTGGTCAGGATTATGATTGATTGAAAAGAACGGTATAATCCTTTTTAGGAACAGTGTTTGGTAGCTAAACTATTAACATAGACGTTGATAAATACATTGTAATAAACAGTCAAGACCACCTTCTTTTAAACAACGACCTGTCTTTAAAGGCCAGCATTTTTAGATTCCTTCTTTTCATTTTCAAACAAGTTGAACCTGTATTTAAAGGGAACCTGTCTATAAAGGACACTTTTCTTGGTTCCCTTGAGTGGTCTTTAAAGACAGATTTGATTGTATCATGATAATGTTGCTGCTTCTATTCCTATCCTGTTAATGGTTTTTCTCCTTTACTCTTTCGTCACTATAGAAGTGACTTATTCTTATGGTGACATATGCTTCTATTTTAACAGTTGAAAGGGTTGTCATACACCGGGATATCGCGCCGGGTGATACATGTTTAGCAGGAAACGCTTACAATAAAGCGAGCACCTATTTTCGCTTCTAGTGTTTTAATAGTATGTGATATTTCCTTTTTTTAGTTAATGAATGTACATTTGGTTATTTTCTCTGTGTGCGCCCTACGTTATCCTTGTGTTTGTCCATGCCCATTGACTTACGGCTTTTGAATATAGTCTTGGTTTTTCGTATTTACTACTTTGTATAGGATATATAGGCAAAATTTAAATGGGATGACGGATTATGCTGAAATTTGGTTTAGAGCTTCTCAAAACTTTTCGTACAACCAGTTACGTTATGAAATTAAAACACAAATTATCGATGTTCATACAATACCATTTCATTCAAACAATCTTTGAAATAAATTGAAATTTATTCACACACTTTTCATCAAAGGACCCAACACACATCGTTCCTACCAAATCGTTACATGCAAAACGACCAGATGAGGGACATACATGTACTGTCAAACCTGTCTTTAACGACCACTCAAGGGAACCACGAAAAATGGCCCTTTATAGACAGGTGGCCTTTTAATACAGGTTCAACTTAGTTAAAATATGAAGAGAAGGGTCTAAAAATTCTGACCTTTAAAAACAGGTACTTGTTAAAAAGAGGTTGCCTTTAAGGCAGGTTTGACTGTTTAAGGAAGAGTTTACAGTGTTCTCATAGGAAGAATGGAGACAAAATATATAAGCCATCAAACATTGACCTACAAAGGTTAACAAAACTTACCGGCACCATGTGTCATTCTTATCTGATCTATAGTAACTGTGTCCCCATTGTTACATATAACACTGTAGTATTTTTACAGATAATGAATTAATATTTGGCATGACAATCTTTTTATTATTGTTGGGTGTGGTTTTTGTCTATCATTACCCTCCCCTTCTTTGGCTTTGTATCTTTGATTCACTTAGATCTTGACTATTCTAAATTCATTTTCTCTAAAGTGTCAATTTATGACGGCTGCTTCGGAGCTAGACCTGGAATTCGGGACGAGGGTGTCTCATATAAAGTGTTGGCTCTTTCCCATTATAAATATTATATTTATTGGAGGCATATTTCAGATTGCATTTTTGTATTGAACGTTTGTAAATAGTAACTTTTATTGTTTTCTAAACTCATGTGTTTAATTACTTGAGGTCATTTCAATAATGTTTCAGAACAAAGAAGATTCGTTCATCGTTTGTAATTTAGGTGAACTAGCTGAGAATATTCGTACATGGAAACGATTGTTACCAACAGTGCAAATATTTTACGGTAAGTTTTTCAAGTGCCTTAAGGATGTGGTCTGGTGAGAATATATGTTTCAAGAACAGCTTTATTTTATAATAAATTGCTACGCAAAGTATGAAGAAGAAAAAAATGGGTGTCATCAAATGTTTTTAAAGCTACAGGCTTTTGAAATATACCCCTAATATTTCCGACAAAAAATACTTTTTTGCCATTTTTGAACAATTTTGAGGAGACTTGGGTTTAAACTGAATTTGTTTCTTGAATTCTCTTTGTAGCTGTTAAGGCCAATGACGACAGGGAGATTTTAAAGTTTTTGGCTGGAACGATGAACGTAAACTTTGATTGTGCTAGTAAGGTAAGCCTTCGTTAAAATAATTCTACTCATCCTGTTTTTTTATGGAATAAGCACGGTTGTAGGTAACATGATTCTAGGAAGACGAGAATTGCACGATAGATAATAGACATGTTTCTTTCTCGCTTTCTTTTAAATAAAGTGAAAAAAGAGAAATATACGGCAACTCATGAATGTTAATCTAAAACAATAGGATAGTGATAGCGTAGTGTACGAAACATATGAAAAGTCACGGTTCAAAACGCAACAAAAAAATAGGAAAGGTCAAAGAGAGAAGAAAAGTAAGCAGGAAAAAAAAGTTTCTTGAACGAGTCATAGACAAACTGTGTTATATATTAAGTCTAGTAGTACGTGCATTTTAAGTTCATTTTCTTCTCGAGTGTCCGTTTAAGGCAATACGCAGGTTGAGATAACTACTTGATAAAATGTTTTATTTTTTCATTTACATTGCATAGTAATTGATAAAAAAAACTTTGCTCTTTTTTCTCAGTCAAAATCAACTTTTTGTGAAAATCCAATTTTTTGCAAAACTTACCGTAAACTTCACAACTTCATCTCGATGCAACTATAAAATTTACTAAAAATCATAAATGGAAACTCAAAATCATGTTACAGCATAAAGGTAATAATTATTATAATAAAAAAAATTGCCGTACATTTTGTTTATTTTTGCAAACTTGAATTCATGTATTTATTAAAATTTATGAATTTCACAAAAAATAAAATATCAGAAAAAATAGATTTCCATATTTTACTTTATATTGAAAGCTCTATTGTAAATAAAGATTACAACACATATGGAAAATATTAATTTTTCTTATAAAGTTCTTTTCTCACCCGCGTATTGCCTTATTAAGCGATTGATGCGTTGCTAGTCATGGCACTACGTCTTTTTAGATACTTTTATATTCTTTGGTTGTACATTTTAATGAATAAGTTTGTATTTTCAATGTTTCAAAAATCATTTCCCAAAGTCTTCAGCCATGCTGGAGGTTCGACTAACCTTGGGTATTTTTTAAGTATTCAAAACGGATAAGCGCTAGTTGATATCATAAAACAATTTAATGGTCCATATAAAAAAGAACAGTTAAGTACAATACAGAATCGTCTACTTAACTTGAATATTATTTTCATATTTCAGACAGAAATTGAGACAATATTGGGGCTAGGTGTGTCTCCTTCGCGTATCGTGTACGCCAATACAGTCAAGCGGATGTCATATATTACATTTGCAAAAGAGAAGGGTGTTGACCTTATGACGTTTGACAATGTCGATGAACTTGACAAAATTAAAGAACTCCATCCAGGGGCTAGGTAACTATGAGTTTGACGAGGGTAGTTTTAAGGCTTCCATGAGTTGGTGTGCGTGTATGCAGACGCAATCCATTTTAGTTTTTGGCATGTTTTCTATTTTGTTGTTATTGAAAATTTAATTCTTCTCTTGCGTCCATTAATGACAACAGCTTCGAGCAAGATCTGGGGTTCGCGACGGGGTAATTCACGCAGAGTTTTGGCTCCTTCCTCTTATAAATATCATATTTATAGGAGGCATGATGCAGGTTGCATTTTTGTAGTTCGACTTCTTCTCAAAAACCACTGGACCAATTGCATGTACATCCAAATTTGGTAGGAAGTATACCTAGGGGAAGAGGATTCAGATTTGTTTAAATTAAGGGGCTTAATCTCAGGGGGCGCCACCAGGGGCCAAAGGGGGATTTGACAAAACTTTAAAATCTTCTTATTAACTAGATAGCCTGGAGCTTAATTCTTTGGTATGTAGTAACCATAGGGCATGGAGAACAAAATTGTTCAAGGCTTGACCCTGGTTACGCGTGTTGGGGTCAAAGTTCAACACTATACCAACTATTTTCATATTTTTGACATCTTCTTCAAGGTACTTGACCAATTCCATCCAAACTTGGTAGGAATTATCCCTAGGGAAAGGGAATTCAGATTTGTTCAAATGAAGGGGATACGCCACAAGAGGGCAACACTCTTGGGGCTGAAATGGGGAAACTTTCACAAATTTTAAAAAATATTCTTCTTATAAACTATATAGCCGAGAGTTTAATGCGTTAGTGCGTTGTAACGTTAAGGCAAGGAAAACAAAGTTGAGTCAATGCATTACCTTGGGGTCAGAAATAGGTTACACGTATTAGGGCAAAGTTCAGCACTATATATATCTAGCAAATGTGTTAACTTTCCACATTTTGCACTTCTTCTCCAAAATGCTGGACTAGTTTCATCCAAACTTTGAAGAAGGCATTACTTTGGAAAAGGGGTTCAGATGTGTTCAAATGAGGGGCTCGGCCTTCAGGGGGCAACAAGTTTTGGCCCAAATTGGAAAAATTTGTCAAACTTTCAAAAGTCTTCTTATAAACTAGATAGCCTAGAGCTTAATGCTTTAGTGTGTAGTAACTTTGGGTTTTGGAGAACCATGTTTGTTCAAGGCATGATCCTATCTTAAAAGCCCATTTCATCCAGATGGGCCTATTGTTGTATATACCGTTCTTCACGTGGGATCTTTCACCAACATTTTATATATATATATAACATTTTATGCTAAGGTTACATTGTGTAGGTGTTGTTTAGACCTACAGAAATTGTTTCACTATAATCCTTTCTTTTTGCTTTAATTTTCATAATTTTAATTTTTCCTCTTTTTGTCTGTTGACAATTTGTGAACCAGACTGATGGCAGGCGTCAATGCACTAACTTTAGGCAAACAATATAATGAAAATTTGTTTAGAGCTTTAAGTTGTGCAAATGTAGATTATTGCTGATCAAAATTAGATACAAATGTACAATAGAATACGGCTTTGGTTACAAACACTGTCGCCTTAATTTGTGTGAGATTTCTTTTGGAATACTAAATCACATTCCTCACTTTTGTCGTTAATTGTTACTAACTTACGTTCAATTACTCCATGGTCACGGTCAGTTGTTTCATTATCACACTGTTCCATCGCTATATACTGTACATTACTGTTA
The DNA here is from genome assembly GCA_032359645.1 of Pododesmus macrochisma. Taxonomy (NCBI): domain Eukaryota; kingdom Metazoa; phylum Mollusca; class Bivalvia; order Pectinida; family Anomiidae; genus Pododesmus; species Pododesmus macrochisma. Next base: position 2,502 of record JAUMGZ010195952.1, on the reverse strand, counting down.
TTTAACTTGCGATGACAACAGGACATTACTATTCCAATTGTAACCATACTTATCAATAAAACACCGCAGTGCCATGCGTAAATGAACGTCACAACGTGAGGAGAAAAGTTATGTCTTGTCTTCGAGTCTGACCAATCTTTGGGATTATATAGAATAAATCCTATCTGCCAGAACCACGTACCTTGCAGCATCACGAAGAATGCTCGTGCAAGAGCAAATATCACCTTGCTCCGCCATCTTGCTTCCGCTGCCAAAGCCAGAAAGGTAAGAGCAATGGTATAAATTAAGAGAGTATGCACGAGCACGTCCAGTTCGTCTCTTCCGTGAATATGGAACTTGAAGAGAAGTCCCTCGATGAAAATTGCCATAAACATAGTTGCATAATCAAGGTCTTTAGGAACTGGCGCTCTGAAGTATAATAATAAGTCTGCAACACCAGTGAGACCAAAAAAGAAGAACATTGTTGCATGCTGTGCATTTCCCATGATAACGAATTTTCCATGTCTCATAGCCGTGTATATTTCAAGTCCGGTTCCGACAGCTGCCAATAGTATTTTTACAATCGACTCGATCGGCATACGACCTGCTCTTCCCCCACAGCATGAACACAGATATGTCGGCGTTGAAATGAAACGTACATTTTGCTTTTTGCATTTAAAATGTTCAAAATAAATCCGAAAAGTCCACCAAACAGCAATCACGAAGAAGAACGAGCCAGGTAAAGCATGTCCAGCAAATGTACCCATACTAACAGTTTATCATCAGACTGTTATAAACAGTTCTTCTGGTATATGCAGGGTACCTATATGAAGTCCATAGATATCAAAAAATGAAAACACCTCATGAAATTAAATTCACGGGCGATAATATAGAACTCTAGATATATATACGATTTATAAGCAATAAGTTACCGTTCTTTTCTTACATTATCGTATGCGCTTCTGTTCCTGTCTTACAATATCGTATGAGTTACCGTTCTTGTCTTACAATATCGTATGAGTTACCGTTCTTGCCTTACATTATCGTATGAGTTACCGTTCTTGTCTTACATTATCGTATGAGTTACCTTTCCTGTCTTACACTATCGTATGAATTCCTTTAGTTAAATTGTTAAAGCGACGTAAAATAAATAAAACAAACGAGCACACAGACACACTCAGTCTGATCAGTGCGACACACACTCAGTACAAACCGCAAAACTGAATGAATATTATTGTATTAAAATTTACATTTCGTTGGTGTCCCCACAAGTGATACGTTCGACAGTGTCAAAGAATACACAAACGGGCAAACCTTAAAAACTTTAACAGTTAAATGTGTTACCTTTTTTTTATTTGTTTTAAGTTCCATTATGTGTCTACTCAAGATGCACAAACCTAATTTTTCATTTAGACAGCACTATAAAGTCGCAATCAGTTCACATCGTCATACGCATGCACTGTCTCGATATTTTGATTATGACCTAAATATGTTGTAAGGGACGTTACACCTATAAATAAAACAAACAAACAAACAATAAATAAATAAAAAACAAATTAACAAAAAACCTAAACGCTTTACGCAGTACACATACATGTACATACATTTCTACGTTTCCTGTCGGTGAGTGTGGCCTATATATCGATTATTAATGTATATTGATGATCTGATATGATCATTATGTTACAAGATAGTGCATAATAGTTAAATGCTTGATAGTATAAGACAAAAGTCCCATTTAAACATATGTATATAATATGGCCTATACATATGTTGTCCAAAGCTGGATACACGATATACTGTTTAACTTGAATGCTTGCAATGTTATTTAGAGCCTTTTGTCATATATATATATATGTCAGCAGTACATTCCTAAAGACATATTCGGGCATTCTAGTGAATGCTAGCTTGCTTATTGTTAAAAGGAACATACCACATATCAGTAGGCCGTGTAGGAGAAAACCAAGTGTTTGACTTTATGTCAATCAATAAATAGAAAATTCAGTACGATAGCACCAAAATATCGCAAGCTGTGCGCACTGTCACAAGCAAACATATTTTTGACATTTATCAGACTTGTGTACTGTATGTACACAAATACTTCACAACTTGTTTTAATTGATGCAACTTCAACCGCATGTGATAGAAAACAATAGTTGAAAACAGAGATGTTGTCTAACTGTAAATAACAACTAGCAAACTGGGAAATAGAGGTTCTCACACAAGATTTGATTAGTTATGGTTAATAACACACGAGATGATTATTCTATTTTCCACTTTTTTCCAGGCTTGAATAATAGAATAATCATCTCGTGTGTTATTTACCATAACTAATCAAATCGAGTGCGAGAACTGCTTTCTCACACAGTAAAACGTCTTTAAAAACTTAGCATTTTTTCGTAACACACCATGGTACCGTGGTAATATTGTGTAATTGCTCGTAGTAATATCACAGTGAGCAGGTCACATGCGTGAAGCGTCTCCTTGACTACCCTCCGACAAGAGATATAGCACTGTAACTGC
>JAUMGZ010195919.1:0-12871 GCA_032359645.1 Pododesmus macrochisma | reverse complement strand
GCCTCCAAGGGGCGCCACTAGGGGGGAAAAATGGGGGAAAATTGACAAAACTTCAAAAATCTTCTTCTAGAAAACTAGAAGGCTTAGAGCTTAATGTTTTTGTATGTAATAACTTAAGGGCACGGAAAACCAAGTTTGTTCAAGGCGTGACCCTGGGGTCAAAAAAAGGTTGCACGTTTTGGGGTCAAAGTTCATCACTATAGCAAATATGTTAACTTTTCATATTTTCGATTTCTTGTCCAAAATATATGGACCAATTTCATCCAAACTTGTTAGGAAGTATCCCTAGGGGACGGGAATTCAGATTTGTACAAATGAAGGGGCTCAGCTTACAGGGGGCCCCACTTTGGGGTCCAAAAGGGGGAAAATTTGACAAAAATTTCAAAAATCTTCTCCTTATAAACTAGAAAACCTAGAGCTAAATGTTTTGGTATGAAGTAACTTTAGGGCAAAGAGAACATAGTTTGTTCAAGGCATGACCCTGGGGTCAAAAATAGGTTACGCCTTTTAGGATCAAAGTGCGACACTATGTACATATAGCAAACATGTTTACTTTTCACATTTTCGACTTCTTGTCCAAAATAACTAGACCAATTTTATTCAAACTGTGTAGGAAGTTTCCCTATGGAAAGGGGATTCAGCTTTGCTTAAATGAAGGGGCTTGGACCCAAGAGGGCACCACTTTGGGTTTCAAAAGGGGGAAAATTTGATAAAATTTCAACACCAAAATTCAATTGTGACTTGTCCAACACTACTTGGCCAATTTTATCAAAACTTGGAAGATGTCATCCTTAGGAGTAGAGGATTCGGATTTGTTCAAATGACGGGGATAGGTACTAAGGGATGGTCACTTGGGGGCTTAAATAGGGAAAATTTGATAACATTTCAAAAATCGTCATATAAACTATAAGTGCACATGCTTTGGTTTGTAGTAACTTTAGGGCATGGAGAACCAACTTTGTTCAAGGAATGACCCTAGGATCAAAAATATTCAAATGCCAATCCAGATGGACGTTAAGGCCCCATGGGCCTCTTGTTTAAACAAAATGTTAACATTTTTTGCATATCCATGTACATGTACGTACAATGCAGATAATGCACTCACTAATCAGTAAACCAGTAGAGTTAACAGAATTCGTTTTGTTCATGATCAAAAAAACTCTACTATAGACAAAGTACAATAACTTTAAGGCTGTGTTTTAGGCAGGAAATGTTGTGACTGGTGAAATGGTAGAGGAACTCATTCTGTCAGGTGCTGATATCATCAAGGTTGGGATCGGCCCGGGAAGTGTATGTACGACACGTAAGAAGACTGGAGTAGGTTATCCCCAGCTGAGTGCTGTTATTGAATGCGCTGACGCAGCTCATGGTCTCGGTGGACACATCATATCAGTAAGTGTAATGTTTTAAATTTATGTCCCTTGGCCTTGCCCATTTTTCGCTTCTTGAGTTGAAAGGTCACAGGTTCGCCACACCTAAGGAGTTCAATATGGTAATTTTCTCGCTACTTACTAAGCATTCAGCATTCTGGGTATGAGAAGAACTTGTGTGCTCAGGTTGTTTCTAACAAATTTCTAACAAGATTTTAGTATTAGTTTTGGAGCATCTCTATGAATTGTTAATAGATGCACTCTTCTGAACAATCAAATTTTTCTAAGCAATGACAAAACATTTACTTCGTCCTTGGCAAGAGAACAGAGTAACTTTGTTTGATCACACTTATATAGGTAAGGAATATTTTTACAATTAATGCTATGATTTCAGGATGGAGGCTGCACCTGCCCAGGCGATGTTGCCAAAGCTTTTGGTGCTGGGGCTGATTTTGTCATGTTAGGTGGTATGCTTGCTGGTCACACTGAGTCGGGAGGAGAAATGATTGAACAGAACGGAAAGAAGTTTAAACTGTTCTATGGTATGAGCTCTGCAACTGCAATGAAGAAGCATGTTGGAGGTGTGGCTGAGTATAGGTATGAAAGTTTTCTTACTCTGGCAAATAAAGCGAATAATAAATACCTGGCCACTTATTTAAGCACATTACAGTGAAATGGTATGTCATTATAATATAATTAGAACAAGAGTAAATCATCTTCATGTTAGATATATCATCGTGTTTCATTTCAGTCTTTCCTGATATTAAAGGAAAAAGGAAGGTGTTAATAAAAATACAAAATTTTAGAATGAGTGAATTTGTATCAAAGTAACTGTATGGTCCAGTTAATTTATTGTATGAAGTACATGAACAATAATCATTTTCAATCCTTCACAATCAGTTGGTACGATCAAGGTTTAATAGGTCTTTTTAAATAATTTCAAAGGGCAAAATAAACAGTTTGACAGTACTAGTTTAACTTGAAAAAATATATATACATGTATATTCTTTATGATACTTGTATTGTGCTAATTGAAGAAAAAAATTCTTATGTTTTATTCAGAGTATTAACTTTTACAACAGTTATTATGTACACATTTGGGGCCACCAACATTAAATTTTACAATCATATTCATGTTTAGGGCCTCCGAGGGTAAGACAGTACAGATAGAGTACCGTGGGGATGTTGACGTGACTATACAGGACATTCTCGGCGGTATACGATCCACTTGTACCTATGTTGGTGCTGCCAAACTGAAGGAGCTGAGTCGGCGTACAACTTTTATCCGGGTCACCCAACAGCTTAATGAAGTGTTCTCCGCTTTCACTAAAGAACACTAATTCCAATTCCTTGCAAACTCTGTGATACAATTATTAGGAGTAATAAGGCCAAGTAAATCAATTGTGTGTTTCAGGTTTCCCTTTGAGTACATGCAAGTCTAAAAACATTTATTGTAGATATTTAGTTGGAAACTTTTGATGATCCGGCTTGCCTTTCAATATATCAACACATCTGAAAACCTTTAGTGGTGATGTTAAACAGTAATTTTTGATAAGCAAATCAAGTGACCAGCTCAGTATGTTCTCTGTTTATCATTTTAAACTGAAAACATAATGCTCTTATTGACTACAAGTACTGTTTTTTTACCTATCGTGTTTGGAGTGGAAACCTGAAACTCACGATTTTTCAGACCTACCGGTAAAACATGGATTTTCTGTTTATATTTATTTGAAGTATTTTTTGTGAGTTACGAAGTGTTTTGAACATTACTGGTGTACTGGATATGTACACAATGCTTTTACTAAATCTTGTAATTGTTAACATCATTTGTGTTATTTGACACCCACTTTGCGCTGGTTTTTTCCTGTCACAGTTTAAATTTTTGAACTTTTTTCACTTTATAGAATGTAATAATATTAATCAGTTAAATCCATAAAACACAGATTAATGTTTGTTTCTGAGATACATGTATACTCAAGTAAATTATACCAAATAAACAAGTTTCTGTACTTTTCTACAGTTTTATGATACAGAAAATATTTTAAATGAAAGATTATCCTTCTGTTTATTTTACTTTATTATGAATGAATTTTCAATTTTAGTTTCTTCACTTAAAATCATTAATAGATGTACAATGTAGAGACATTTGAATAACGGATTGTTGTTGACAAGCATTTTAACCTTCTAGTTAAGGTTGATCGTGAAGGACACATTTAATATATCCAAATAAACTGCTGAAGACAATGATTATTGATGAATGCCAAACATGAAGTGAACTGCATATTTATGAAAAGCTTTAAAAACTGTTGACAGGTCTGTATTTTTGTAAAACTGCTTTATAGAATTTTTAATAGATAAGTATTGTTTACGTTATTTTTTATGGTAACACAGAATTTCTACATTGAAACTCTGGTCATGTTTTATGTGAAAGACAAATCATAGCTACTCATAACAAGTATTAAATAAATTTTGCAATCATATAGTTTGTGCCAAGTATCAGGTTGCTTTGTAGATGGTTTTATTGATCATATTTGTGTACGGTATAACCTGCTCTAGCAACTACCTCTATAAAGAGACCACCTGTCCGTAAAGACCATAAAATCAGGTCCCTTGAAGTCTCATTTCACTTATTTTACCTGTATATAAAGACCACCTCCATATTTAGACCAACACTTTTTTTGGTCTCTTGTGTGGTCTTTATACACATGTTTGATTGTATTTTCTTTTAAACAGTTAATCAGTAATGCTGATATCAATTCTTGAGAAATGTAAACAACCTTAGATGTCGACTAAGGAGAATCTTGTTGCCTGATATCTGCTCCATCATGCATATAAGGGTTGTCACTGTTTTATACATAAACTGTAAACGTAGCGTTTTTAGTGGTAATCTTACTTTAGTACTTTTTGCGCCGACATTAAAATACTATATTTATGTACAGTGCTAAAATGTAACATCTAAATTCAAATCATTAATGTAGGCCTACATACGCTAATTTATGATTGAGCGATTTATGTCTTACATAACCTTTAGTGCTAAAGTAGGATTGCATTAAATTAAGTATGTTTACGTTACTGGATTAATATAGTATTGTATATATGTGTATATAAATATATTGTTTGCTCTTTGTCTTTGGATTATGATAGTATTCATTTGATGTATATATCTCATCAAAGTTAACGACAGAGACTGAGATATCTTGCATACTGTCTTGAAACAGAGCTAATTGAATTAACTCAACACTAGATATGTGAATTTTTTTCTCATACCCCAGTAGCAAAAATGTAATAAATATAATATCAATGAAATGTAATGAAATTGCTACTTGTCACATCTACCAAGCATGTAAAGAAAAAAGTTATTTTGTTAAATTTAAACACATATTTGATGGAAGTGAAGATACTGTTGTATTTAATGTCCATTTTAAGGTTTCCTAATTATATGGACTGAATTTTAAATTTGAAATTTACAGAAATTGTAGATGTATAATGTGAAGAATTTTACAAGTTTTGTTAATGATTGTTAATATTAGTGTGTACCTTGTGGTTTTAAATTTGATCTATGTTTAAGGGTGACTTGAGTGTCCATGCAATTGTTAAATTCAAACAATGCAAATCAAATTGCAATGAGGGTATACATACTTGCCAACTTTTTGAGATTTTCATGGGGGAGAAAATGTGTGACAAAATCTTAAAATGTCTTTAATATCTTTTTACAATACCTTATATGACAAAATAGTACTGCGAACTCCCTCATTTAAGCAGTTCTGGGCAACACACTAAGTTGATAAGCAAGGTTTAGGAATTAAAGTTACACTGAAGTCGCAAGTGAAAATTGTTTGTGAAAAATAGGGAGACTCCCTCCTAAATAGGGAGCGTTGGCAACTATGTAGGTATATTTTGAATTGATTGACCACAGCAATTTTATAAAACAATACTATCTTAAATTTCCAACCTTATATTTTGTTTTATATTCTATAAATTGATATTGGTAATTCACACAAGGAAACACTACATAAAGGTAATTAAGTGTTTGCTCTGGTTAAAAATGAATTTTCTTTTCTCTCCACTATTTATTTTCTTTGTGCTTACTTTTTTTATGTGACATTATTACATGTGTTCATTATGTTATTGTGGTGTATGCTTGTGTTTGATATTTCTACAGAGAGACATACCTTAAATATCAAGTCATAAAAAAATGTGAGATTTTTGTGGGGATATTATTTTTAAAAAAGAATTTTTTTTTATTCATAAAGACAAAGTGCCAGGTACTAAAAAATTTTGTCTTAACTATTTTGCGTATTAATAGTCTACAAATGGTATTGAATATACAAATTAGAACTTTCACTTTAATTATTAAAAGCAAGGTTAAAATTTTTGGATGACTTTTCTATTTAGAGAAAAGTAAAACCTTGCATTTTATATGTCAGAGGTATTTGAAAGATAGGACGTGATTTTATACACAGTCAGTATATTTAGGTCACAATTATACAATTTAGTACACACGTTTGTCGAACAATCAACAGGATATACTGAACTCCTCGGGACTTTCCTCTAGTTCAGAAAGTTATAGTGTATGGGTACTTTGATTAGGGTTCTGCGTGTTATGATTATACACATCTCTGATGAAGGGAAATCCAAAGGAGCTCCGTACATCCCGATTTAGTTCGACCAGTGTGGTACAAGTAACTTGAGGTTACCACGGAAACAGCTGGTATGTGAATAACCAATAGGTGTTGACTATCACCATGGTGCAACATACACTAAAATATTCTCTTATTTTATATCTTATGAATTTCATGTTGTATTTTTGTATATTTTGCCACTATTTACAGTTTGCTTTATATCCATTGTATTAATTGAACTTAAAGACGTTTTTTGTGATCATATGACCTACTCTTGGTGTATTGTATTATCCTTACATGTATGATATAAGATCATTACCTCACTGTGTGTCGAATATATCTTCCTGAAGACCTTTTTGAAATTATGTGAGGTAAATAATATCCAAACCAGTAAAGTGAGAATAAAATCATGACTTTATCAGGAAATGAAACTTTAGCACACGCCCAATATTGAAAATACTTGTCTGATATGGATTTTACTCGCCCAATATTGAATTATTAAATACATGATACAAGATAGTGCACTGGAAGTCATGTGACGCTGTTTGAGCCAATGACAATGCAAGATTGACGACTGAGGTGGAATAATTAGTTTATATTATATTGGCTACTAATGTGAATATATTAACTCTATAAAAGTTAAAACGAAATCAAATTAAAGTTGTATTCTAAAGTCTATAGATATCACACAGTTACAGTATTAACACAAGATGTAGTGACATTTTAAGATAGACTAACATCAGATAACATATAAATCATATTGATCATGCTGTACTAGGCTTTAAAGTATTGGAGGTTGTGGAATTAATTGCTGTTTCAGACATGTTATTCTTGTAACCAGATTAATAAACTAACTTACTGTATAATCGGCTAACAGTGGGATACACAGGTTTTATGTAAAATATTTTTAACAGAAAGTTATGAAATAGTTATCTCTCCTTTTATATTAAAATTATCATTTTTATCTGACCTTATAAAATAATGAGAAATTGACTAGTTGGGTCTTTAATTAAATTTTTTTTAAATTCATTCTTAAATTTTTTTTAGTATTTTTCTTCATAATCAAATTGGCAAAAGTGATACATCTTTTGAATGTTAATTTTGGAAACATTTTATTCTATAAAATTCCAAGCTAGAAGCTATTTTAAAGAATATTTGTGAGACTTTGTTTGATTTTTTTTTTAAGTAGAATATTTACAAGATGAAGAATTTCAATGCTGATATAAAGTTATAACACAAAAGGATTTGAGCCATTTAATTTGAACTTCTTCATTGTACATGTATACATAAATTGACCATGTACAAATTTATAGCATTTCATATACAGCATTTTATGTGATTTGGCTGTCAACTTCCATCTACCGGTAACACAAACGATGATACACTGAACTTTAATTCGGGTACACTGTCGGTATCTTATAGTGCTTATTTACCTAATATGTAAAGGAGCAGTTTTGTGAATTTTGTGAAGCTTAAATTATCATATATGCTACCAGAAGATGAAATTCTCAACAGTCAAATATTTCATAGTAGAATATCTGTTTAGTAGCTAACTGGCTCATTAGTGTTAACACAGTGTCAGTACATCAATTAATCGTACTCAACCTAATAAACACCTAGGACTCTTAAACAAATGAAAAGTAGAGGGCTGCTTATTAGGACCATATTATGAGTCTAAACACTACGGAAAAATGTACTGCAATGCTCTCCCGTTATGTATCTTGGCCATTATACAGAATGGTAGGTGTTTGATAAGGGAGGGGCACTTATAGGGAGATGGGCGTTTATTAGGTTGAATATGGTAGTAAACTTTGTTTTTCCCTGGATGTAGTGGCTCCATGTGAGTGAATTTATTTATTTTTGTACTGTCTCATATGCATTAAACTTCTCCACAAAAACAAAAATGTTTCAGTTTTGTTTTATATAACAACACTTGTAGGTGTACAGATCCTGTCTGTCGTTGTTGTAAAAGAGATGGTTCAGATTGATTCAAATGATTGGGCTTGACCCTCAGGGTGCGCCACTTTAGGGGCTAAAATTGGGAAAATTTCAAACTATAAGGTATATGGCTTAGTAGTAACTTTAGGGTATTGAGAACTAAGTTTGTTCAAGGCATGACCTTTGGGTCAAAAATAGATTATGCATTTTGGGGTCCAATTTCAGCACTGTAAATATACAGCAAATATTTTAACTTTTCACATTTATGACCCTTTGAGAAGTGGATTCGGATTTGTTCAAATAAGGGGTCTTAATCCCCAAAAGCCATACCCAGGGACCAATTGGGTCCTAGTATCTATTTGGTTGGAACAACAATTAAATTGCATATGGCATTTGATTACCAGTAGTTTAAATAGAAGTTTGGGAAACTAGAACACTTGATGTCGAACAGGGCCCCGTCAAGATGGCCAAGAGTAAGGCTGGCTAGAAATTTGAGCTGTAGTACTTTTGACAAGTCTTTAAATGGAAAAATTAACAAGAGGCCCATGGGGCCTTAAAGTCCATCTGGATTGGCATTTGAAATTTTTTATCATAGGGTCACGCCTTGAACAAAATTGGTTCTCCATGCCCTAAAGTTAAAATAAACCAAAGCGTTAAGCACTAGGCCTTCTAGTTTATAAGATTTTTGAAATTGTGTAAAACTTTCCCCATTTAGGTCCCTAAGTGACCTTCCCCGAGTACTTAGCCCCATCATTTGAACAAATTTGTACCCCATTTTACCTAAGGATGACATCTTCCAAGTTTCGATGAAATTGGTCCAGTTGTGTTGGACAAGAAGTCGCAAGTGTGAAAAGTATCTTATTTGCTATATAAATAGTGTTGAACTTTGACCTCAAAATGTGTAACTTTTTTTACAACTGGGTCACGCTTTGAAGAAACTTGATTCTCCATTCCCTAATGTTACTAGAAACCAAATGAATAGGTGCTAGGCAATCTAGTTCATTAGAAGATTTTTGATATTTGTCAAATTTTACCCATTATGGCCCCAAAAAAGACGCCCCCTGGGGGCTGATCATCATCATTTGCACAAATCTTAACTCCCTTCCTCTATGGGATGACATCTACCAAGTTTGGATGAAATTGGTCCAGTAATATTGGACAAGAAGTCAAAAATGTGAATTGTTAACATATTTGCTATAGTATTGAACTTTGACCCGAAAATGTGTTACCTATTTTTGTCCCCAGGGTCAAGTCTTGAACAAACTTGGCTCTCCATGCCCTAAAGTTGCTACATACTAAAAACCTTAAGCTCTAGGCCTTCTAGTTTATTAGAAGATTTTTGAAATTTTGTCAAACTTTCCCCTTTTGGCCCCCTAGTTATGTCCCCAGGTGGCCAAGAACCTTCAATTAAACAAATCTGAATCCCATTTCCCTAGGGATACTTCATACCAAGTTTGGATGAATTTGGACCAGCGGTTTGGGAGAAGTTGAAAATGTGAAAAGTTAACGACGAACAGGAGTTTGTATGAGAAAAGTCTACCCTCGACTTTTGGTCAAGATTGACTTACAAAGTTGAATCCACTTCCCTTAACATTGCTACCTACCAAGTTGGTTAAAAGTGGTCCAGTGATTTGGTCAGGATGGACTAAATAACTACCCAAACATTTTCTGTGTAAAAGTACTAATTTTATTAGACGAAGAAGACAACATTTTACACATTAAATAAACAACAGATTATAAATTAATATTTTTCAATTATCATAAATTATCAAGGATAGGACTTTGCAGAAAATTTAGGTTAACATATAGATCAAGGTGATCTTCTTTCACTTGAGATCCCATATAGCTTCCACGATTAACCTGTATGTAAAGTTTGTTGCTGTAGGTTAAGTATTTCGATGGACCTAAACAACAAAAATTATCATAATCTTAACAATTAAAATTAAAAAGACGAATACTGAACAACAAAAATTATCATTATTTTAACAGTTAAAATTAAAAAGGCGAATACTGAACAACAAAAATTATCATTATTTTAACAAATATATAATAGATCTAATTAACAATTCTTACATGAATATAAAAATTGCAAAACATGACAATTTGTAATTAAGAATTTCCTTTCATAATTTATTATGATGATTATAACTATTCAAAATAAGCATTTTATGACATATTATGCTCTGTCAAATGAATTAAAGTTGTAATTAAGATTTTAATTTATTACATTGACCTTAACCATGGGTTAGAAAATCTTTTATTCTTATTCCTATACCCAATATCATATGCTTCAGGTTTTACCAATCTAATTAGAATTTGCTCTTTATATGGACATTTTCTAATTGTGAAGCACAATCAACATTATGATATAATGGTAACATAACTATATTCAGTATAAAAATAGGATGGTGGTTGTTTATCTGACGAAAAGAGTGTGGTATTGAGAAATAAATATTTATCTTTTTAAGACATATAATTATTTTTTATAATAATACAGCTTTGAATCTTTAAGAAACCTTGCTAACTACAAAATATAATATTACAATATAATTTTGTGACATACTATATAATATAATACAGTAAGATTCTGAGACATTCTAACTTAACGTTATGGTATAATGTTGAGATCTATGAATACTGTTTCGTCTATAAAACGAAAGTAGCTAGTCTCTCTCAAGTTCAGTTATGTCTGTCAGGACCGCTGACAGTTGGTTCGCCACGGCCGCAGTTGAGGCACATAACACACGTCTGGATAAAAAGTCAATCTCTGAACCTGGTTAAGAATAAAAACATGGATATCAGGATAAAAGAAGATTAGAAGTATAATTGTTTGAAGAAAAATAAACTACCTTTAGATTTATCATGTGCTCAAGTTATAATATCTGTTATATGGGCTAGTTTTAATTGTTATATAAAAGTAAGCATGCCCTCAGCATACATGTACTTATGAAAAGTCGAAGCCTCGACTGATAATTCAAGACAAAGAGATTTGTAAAGTAACATTAAACCATTCAAATTCTTGTTTTGACCCCTAATAGTGACCCAATTTATTACCATATTCCAGGCCAGTTCAACATTTTATCACCATTAGATTAACAACAATGAAATTTCCTATTCAGAATATTTAATTGATACTCTATCAAGTATATCTGATAAAATTCAATATATGCAAAAAGTGTATTCTTCAATATAAACATAATTCAACTCAAGTAACTATACAGTGAGGTTTATAAAAGAACAACTGTGTTGTGTATATACCTGATGGGTCCATAAGAACACCTCCTGCTTCCTTAACAATTATTCCAGAGGCCGTAATGTCCCAGATATGTATTCCATACTCCACATAGGCATCGCCACATCCTTTAGCTACCATACACATATTGTAGGCTGCCGATCCTAAGCTCCTTATCCTGTGTATAAATTAACATATCTCAAACTCACATATGAGACTAGTTTATATGTGAAGCTTAGTTTAGGCTTATGTGTGCTTATTTGTTTGTTTAATTAGGGTTTAACGTCACTTTCAGAATATTTAATCGATATGGTGACAAAATACCAAAAGTGAAAATCAAACGATAGGACAGGGAGAGAAATGGCAACAGGAACATGCAGGAAATGGAAGAAATAGGAATATATACCGGTACACCGTCAGAAAGAACGACAAGCCAATGTGAATTTAACAGTATTTCTGCCTTCTATTATGTATGCATGAAACCAAAAACCAATTGGATAGCATATTTAATTTGTCATCAAAAAAGCCATTAGGTATTATAATATCCAGTTTGCTTTAACAACACTTAACTTCAGAAGGGAAAAAGATAAATAGACAAAAGTTAGCCAAATGATGCTCACATTTTCTATTAATGGTTTCAGACTTAATACCAAATGAAAACAATTTTAATTCAAGCATGAACACTATGAAGATAGTATTAGTGGGTGGACAAATATGAACATACAAAGCTTAATAAGGTATTAAAATGTATTTATCAGGTACAAACATATAATATGTCTCCAAAGTGTGAATTTAAGACAAGATAATATGGAAAGCTAAGATCTCCATGCACTTTCCAGAGAAACTAAATTGGTTTGATCCAGAATGGACCCTAGCTCTAATTGCAACACCTGATGGCAGAGACCCACTATTTCAACAAATCTAAATCCCCATGCCCACAGCAAGCAAAATTAGTCTTATTAGTATACCTCATTAATGTAACCGTAGCGCTGATTGGCTAAAATGTACCACATGACTGTGAGATAAAACATTGAGTCTCCTTACGGTGCGCGCTGCCGTGAGATTCTATGTTTTATCAAACCTGGAGCATGCGCAGCTCATTGAGGAATCAGTGCAATGCCAATGAACATACTGTTTTCAGACCTAATTTGTTTTTTTTTGGTATAATAAATAATTTATGGCCCTGTAAGCAGGGTGATTTGAAGGTTTAATTACACTCAGACCAAAAAAAAAGTAATCTTATTTTAACTGAGGTTTACAACTTGAACATAGTTGGTTCTTATGCCCCAAGGTTGCTGCTTGTGCGAACCCCAAATTTGATGAAACTAAGTCAGCTATTGTTGGTGTAATACACAGGGGCTTGTTACTATCCACTAGCATCTTATCCTAAAAAGTTTAGGATAAGAGGTTCACCCAGGTGGATAGTAACAAGCCCCTGTGTGTATAATGCTTCAGACAAAATATAATACAAGAATATGGGTATAACTGTTGCATAAAAATATCAAATAACATTATTCTGAAACATGAAATTCTACAATACCATATGATACATACAAATAACAAATATTGTGAACCTACATAAAATATTGTGCAAGGTGTGATCTTGACAAATAATTCCTTATGAGATAATGGCCGATAACTCTGGTAAAATGTTGCAGTGACATCATTTTGATACAGTCCAACACAATTTGCAAACAAGGTATGATGAT
>JAUMGZ010195918.1:0-23791 GCA_032359645.1 Pododesmus macrochisma | reverse complement strand
TCAAGCATTCTATCACGTGTTGTTTGAAGTTTCTCACAGAAGAGTATAACATGTTTCACTATGTCAAAGGTTATGCGGCCACATAATTTGCACTGGCAGGATTGAATAGCCATAGTTGCAAGTTTAACCATAAATAGAAGTTCCTGTGTATATTTGGGCCATATCTTACTGAGATTCCACAGCTTAAGTTCTCCATATGTAGTGTGAATCTCCTTGTAGCGATACAATGCAGTCTTATTTTCTATTTGAGTAAGCCATTCTTTGTTGTATTTGTTCTTTACTGATTTGCGAACAATATTCTGCCATGCCGAGTACTTAGGAAAAGTTTCAGATGATAGAAAACTGTAGATATGTTCATGTAAATTGTATTTCCGAACAGTTTCTACTAAGTTCGTTGTAATGGTGTTGTGGCTTTCAAACGTCCTTGAATGCATATTTGCTATGTTTACCACGAATATTTCCCTGTGGAACACATTAATGCTAGAATTGCACAGCCTTCCAAACATAAGTAACTTACATTTGTCTAAGTATTGTTCAATAGTAAGAAGATCTATTGCATAGATGGTTGATTGAACTGGTGACGTTTTATCAAATCCTATCATTTGTCTGCAGCACTGGCGTTGAAGGATTTCTAATTTTTGTATATCTGTATGTTTTAAGTTGTTCCATATTTCACATGCATACAAACTAGAGGTCAAGACACAACACTCCCATATCTTCTTACAGCTTAGAGGCTGTAATCCATTTCTACATAGACCGATGTCGTATAGACTATAGAATGTTTTTCGTATTTTTTCACAAGCGCGTTCAGTTATTAAGGAGCTGTGTTTTGTAGTTGTTATTAACGTTCCAGCATAAATTGTCTCCGTTTTGACCAGTATCAATTTTCCACCCAGACTTAGGTTTATGTTTTTATCTGCAGATTTATCCGTATTAAAACTTATTACAACACTTTTGGACGGATTGTATACAAGACGCCATTTTGAAGCATAGTGTGCAACACAGTTCAGCGCTTTTTGCATCTTTGGTTTTGATGGACTTGTTAATGTTGTGTCATCGGCAAGAAGAATGCATGGCACTTGTCTGTTATATGCAAGTACTCCACAATTTTCATTTTCAAGATTCTGGATCAAGTCATTGATATAAAGGAGAAACATCCAAGCGGAGACAACTCTTCCTTGACCGACCCCTTGTTTAACCGACACAGTTTCACTTTGAATGCCTTTGTATAATACCGATATGCTAGAATTGGTGTAAGAATCTCTGAGTAGTCTCCATATATTATCATTAATACCCAGGTTATATAGCTTATAGAATATACCGTCATGCCATACGCGGTCAAACGCTTTTTCATTATCAAGAAAAGTTAGGTAGATTGGGGAGTTGTGTTCTAGATAGAAACTTATTATTTCTTTCAGAGTAAAAACAGCTGGTACTGCCCCTAAACCTCTTTGAAACCCAAACTGAAGTTTACTCGGGAAATCAAGTTTTAGTGTTTCAGACCATTTTGTAATGCGACCTAAAATGAGTCTTTCAAAGAGTTTTCCAAGAACTGATGTTAGTGTTATTCCTCGATAACTTGAGGGGTCTGATTTGTCCTTGCTTCCTCCTTTAAATACAGGAATGAGAAATCCAGATTTATATAACGTTGGTGTCTCTTCTACTTGAATTATCATATTGAATAGCTTACACAGATGTTCGATGAAAGTTGGACCTGCATACTTAAGGTGTTCATTTGTTATGAGATCCGGACCTGGAGCCTTGTTATTCTTTAAGTTCTTGATTTCTCGTACTATTTCGGAAGCCATGAATGCGTCCGATAGAACTGTATTTTCATTTGAAAATGAGTCATAGTGCATTGTTTGGACTCTTTCTGTTACGTGTGCAAAAAACGTACTATCAAATGTATCTGATTCAAAGGGGGATAACAGGTCACTGTAATACGATGCCCATAACTTGCAACATTCTTCATCCGAGTTAGTAAACACTCCGTTAAAATTCATTTTGTTATCACCTGAACTTTTCGACTTTGACATTCTTTGTTTTCTTACAGCTTTATAGAAGTCACCTATGTCTGTTTCCGCGTGGTTAACAATTTCTTCACATTTGTCGTTATTCCAATCTCGTTCGGCTTTTCTCTTATTTCTTCTAAAAACTCTCTTAGCGTCCTTATATGATCTGAATGTTTCATTCTCACTCCCTCGTGGTTTGCCCTTACATTTCCATTCACGTCGAGCATTGCGCATTTTAAAATGAAAAGTGTTCATTTGTTGTGACCAGTATGGTTTCAGGAAGTGATAAAACTTCCCAATAGGGATATGTAGGACTGATGCGTTGATCAATGTATTCGTCAGGAAGGCGTTGTATAGCTCTATTCCTCCCTTATCACAACTGTAATCTTGTACCTGATTCAGACCAATCTCTACTTCTGTCCGATATAAATTTTTACAAAGATTATCTGCTCGATTCCACTTCAGGTTTAAATTGAAGCTATTTGTAGAAGCTTGCTGTGGACCTATCTCCAGTTCTAAGTAGATTGGAAGGTGATCAGATACTTCAAAGGGACAATCATTATCAATCAAACACGAGCTAATGTTGCTGGACATATACGAAGGAACTAAGATGTAGTCAATCAACGAACAACTTGACATTGTCTTATTCCTATATGTAAACGCAGGTCCTTTACGATTTTCAGAATTTACACTGTTTATAAGTTCCCGGTCCAATAGTTTAGTGTATAGTTTTTTACTTCTTATGCTAACCGAGTTACTGCAATCAGCATTTAGATCTCCACAAACTATTGTCATACTTTCTGTTGACATCTGGTCATAAAGATCAAACAAGATATCTAAGCAATCTATGTACTGTTTATCTAAGACATTTGTTGAGGGTAACAACGCACCTATCACAGACACGCACATACCGTCATCCCTTTTAATTTGCACACATTTTATTCGATCATTTTTAGTGTTAATTTCACAAACTTTCGAAAACGACGACTTTTTTACCATAATGGCACAACCAGTTGCATTGCGTGGCAATTTCTCATGTGAGGTTGTTGTCGTACCATAGGACTCAAAGTCTGGGCTGATTTGATCAAGAAAACTTTTATTTGCATCATTTAGCCAATGTTCACAAATGACTGCAACGTCAGTTTTGTTCAGATAGTTGTCCAAATAGCTAGTTCCATGCATCACCCCTCTTATGTTCCAGGCTAGAATATTCATTACAGAGACGTTAAGTAGTATAAACAGTGAAAATAGAGTGTACATTATGAGTTCTGCCATTTTGTTGAATGTTCGTTTACATTTTGAGGAACCCATTCCCTGCAGAAGACTCCATCTGGCCAGAAATTTTCCTCAAGAACTAATTCTCCTAAATCAGAATACTCCCTTGAACTCAGGTTTACTTTCACAGTAAATGATGGACCAAAATATCGATTTCCTTCACGCCTGCGTAGCATACGAACTGCTGACACATGGATATTATTTTGGTTACAATGCTCTTGTATCCTGTTTTCAACTATTTCAAATGGGCAGTCAGCACCTATTCTTGACAGTACATATGATTTCCGAGTATCTCTACGTCTAACTACTCCCATAAAGTCACTACTTGTCTTAGGGACGAGTCTGTGTTTATCATAGTCATATGAATAAGTATGTCCATTTGATCTTGAAGCTTCATTCACTTCATACCTATTCTGCTTTTTGTTGTGTTCTGTATCCATGCAATACATTGGCGGAACATCACGATCTGAAGAAGTTCTTTCTAGTTCATGTCTAGAATTGTCCGGAGAATCTTGTAATTCATGAGAGACATTAACATTCCTCTCTTCCGTAGCTTTGTGTTCACTGACCCTTCTCTTTTCTGTAGTACTAGTATTCGTTTCACTACTACAACATTGCTTAAGTTTCTCTGCGTAGGTTTGACGGTTATTGGACACAACAGCGTTAAGTTCTTGTCTATAGTTTTGATTCTAGCTACCATATCTGTTACACTCTCAATTGCACGTTCGTTTAATTCCAAGTTCTGTTTAACTGAGGACATTTCCTGTTTCAGAAGTTTGTTTTCTGACTTAAGATGCGATTCGTTAGTCCGTATCTGTTCGATTTGTTCATTCAGTTGTTGGATCTCTGTTTCTTTTGTTACAAGTGTAGCTTTGAGATTTTTAATTTCATCTCTGTTTTGCTTTTCAATCAAACCCATTTTTTCCTCAAGTACGCTGAACTTTTCTCTTACGGTCTCTTTTATGTCCATGAGATGTGTCAGGACAGTATGCATCTCATCTGCAGGATTACAAGCTTTTGTGGCTATATTATCGACTATATTTTCACTCGTATCAGTCGTACAAGATGTGTCAAGTCTTCCGGACTTAAGTCTGTGGCGACTCATGACGTGTTTTTGGAGAATCCCTTCACTAATATTTCCTTCTATATAGTTGTATAGGTAGTATACATCGCTTGCATATTTTTCTATTACGGACTGTTTACTGCAATCAGATCTCTGAACTCTTTTCACTAAAACACCCTTTGGAAAGATTTCACAAGTCTGTTTTCCGTAATCATATAGACTAAGCCTGATATCTATCACTGTTTGTTCGTCTTCGTCACATGTTTTGATAAGCTCCGTTTCAAAATCACCTTTCCGATACTGTCCAAATTTTCTCTTTATTTCATCATATATAAGCTGTTTCATGCTTCATCATCTACAGGAAAAGATGAATGCTGAGTTAAGTATGGAGTTGCTGAATCTTGTCAACGCTAAAGCTTCTCTGATGAAAAGACTCGTGGAAAATCCAGAGGGCAATGCAGACATTGGAGATCCAAATGCCGAAATCAGAAGAGTGACGGCTCTTGTTAACCGAAAGTCACCAGAACCCAAGCAGGTAAGAGTGCAGTAAACAAATTAAGATCAACAGAGTTGCTCCCCTTGTAATAAAAAGATATTGTAAAATTTCCAAATTCAACAAAAATAAAAATTATTTTGGTGTACACATATCATTGTACAACCTCGACAACATTTGACACTGGAAACTCGCAAAATACTTCATTTCATCCACCTCAAAGCGCGGTGATGTCGTCTCCTAAATATTGCCGAGATGAAGGCCTTTGACAAATCTTCTGGGAGTTCCCAAGGACTGATGAAAGATGTTTTGCTAGAAGGTAGTGTACTGTCCGCACATTCTTTAAGGATTTTAAATCGGATCTTGTCTGGGTCTAAACCTTACTTTGGTTGATGTTGCACGGCAGCTTGGCATCTCCTTCTATTGTTATAGAAATTCTGGCAGGTTGCTGATGGTCTGTGGGTGAAGATGTGGTAACTCGTCTGAATCATTTTTTTTGGTAAAAACCCTTCTTTGCTGGTCGCTCGGAGTCTCTACCTTCCCTTTTTCTATTGCTGATTAGTCTGCCAACTGAATTCCAACTTAGTCATTCCTCCTTCTTTTGATGTTTGTAGTAAACTCTTCGGCTTTTCTTTCAGTAATTCGATGTTAAATACAGTCAAACCTGCCTTAAAGGCCACCTCTTTTTAACAACCACCAGTCTTTAAAGGCCAGACTTTTTAGATCCATTCTCTTCATATTTCAACTAAGTTGAACCTTTACTTAAAGGTGTAACCTGTCTATAAATGCCGCTTCTCATGGTTCCCTTGAGTGGTCTTTACAGACAGGTTTGACTGTAAATCATTTATGTATTTCTCACGTGTGCTGTCAAGTTCTCTTCGGATGATGTTCCAGATGTTCCTGTATTTTACCAAGTCTTGCTCATATCTTGTTTTTCTGACAGTGTTGTAATATTTGCTGCAGTTCTACATAATCTTCTTTATGTTTCTTGTAAATCAGTGGATAGTGCACATGCGCTGTAACTTAAAGGTTTTCTTGGGGATATGTTTCTCAAGTGCTTGTGAAATAACTTGTTTTAGCGATTTCTATGATTCCTCCACTGACATTTGGTGTGCTGAAGTTGGTACTTTCCTTTTGAATCTCTTTTGATTACATCCATATCTCCTTTATTGAAGCAGTATTCAATGTGTAACTTATTTTGTCTGATGTTAAGGATTGTGTAATCTATTACAGCTTGGTGGTCTCTCATATCTGGTATTATTCTAACACTTATCATTGTGTTATAGTACATTTAAAATACACTTCTGATTGTGTTATACACTGGAACCCCTCCAAACCGGACCCACTTTGGACCAAGAAAAATATTCGGTTTGTAGGGAATCCGGATTGTAGAGAATTTTACTGATTTTTAAAAAATTATATTTAACTAAGAGTTATTTCCCTTGTATAACAATGACCAACCACGGAAGTTTTTCATAATTAAATTTTTTTATATCCGATATAAGCGAGATTATTTTTGCTATTTTCATGCTAAAATCAAAAATATAATTAACTATAAATTTACGAACACATGTTTGTTAAATCATGTTTGTGTAAAACATTGAATATACAGGTTTTTTTACAGGAAGACAAAACTGTTGTCCGAGAACGATCGAGAGTACACGATTCAGTAAGTAAACGTTCTAAAGCAGCATACAAAAATATTAAAGCAAATTTAAAAAAAGGAATTGAATTTTCCAGGCAGGAATTCATTTGTCTTTATTTAAAAAAAAATCTTAAATTATATTTTAGAACGCCCTTGAAGCCATTACGGCAACTGCTTCCTGGCTAAAAACACAGAGAGGGTGGTGAAATTCATGTAAAATCTCACTTACATAAACAAGGAGGGGATAAAATGAATGTAAAGTATATCTCACATTGACCGGGAGGGAGGGAGGGGTGAAATGACTCACATACACAGGGAGGGGGTGAAATGAATGTAGAATCTCACTTACATAAACAAGGAGGGGATAAAATGAATGTAAAGTATATATCACATGCACAGGGAGGGAGGGGGTGAAATGAATGTAAAATCTCACTTACATACACAGGGAGGGGGTGAAATGAATGTAAAATATCACTCAAATACACAGGGAGGGAGGGGGTGAAATGAATGTATAATCTCACTTACATACACAGGGAGGGGGTGAAATGAATGTAAAATACCACTCACATACACAAGGAGGGGGTGAAATGAATGTAAAGTCATAT
Source organism: Pododesmus macrochisma (assembly GCA_032359645.1). Taxonomy (NCBI): domain Eukaryota; kingdom Metazoa; phylum Mollusca; class Bivalvia; order Pectinida; family Anomiidae; genus Pododesmus; species Pododesmus macrochisma. The sequence goes on along the minus strand of JAUMGZ010195918.1, from coordinate 16,698 downwards.
TTGTCTTCCGTGTATGTTCATTGTTATCTAAATATATTTTAGTTTTACGAAACGAAGAAGCGATACGACGATGATGTGACAAAATTAAAGAAAGGCCATGACGATGAATACCACCGACTAGAGAGGAAAATGTAAGCGATGTAACAAATAAATATAGAACGTGGAAGATACAAAATATTGTCTTAGGGATTGTTGCACAGTGATATCAATTTATTTCCTAACATTCTGGTGCTGAATTGTTGGTTTGTCAATGTCTCTCGTTCTGGTGATTCCACTCATCCTTCATGTTGTATATAATTCGTTATCCAAATATCACTAATTATATAATTTATCCTTACAGAACTGCTCTTCAAAGAGAATTACAAGAAAGTCGAGATCTCGCTAGAAACAGACAAAAAGCTATGGCGGAACTTAATGCTGTGAGTTTTTTTTGTGCGATAAGAAGATAGTTTGTCTTTTTTCAAGGTGCACTTTATGATCGCAGAAAACTTATTATAACACAATATATATATATAAACCAAAGCATGGAAATAGAAGCCTAGAAAATCATACATTTAATATAATATACTTCCTCATTTAAAAACGTTTGGAGATTGATAATGATGTTGTAATTAACCAATAGCTAGGTCGTAATTACTATATGCTAGGTAGTAGTATGGTATACAGCTGATATAGTAGAAAGCATCATCTATATACTACTTAGGTCATAATTTCAAACGTCTATATATGCCTAGGTCGTTGTAAAGAGATTCAAAGTCGTAAATACATCAAATAACTTTCTAGCGGTACTAACAAATCTTCGATTGTTCCCAGTTTGTTGAATATCGAGTTATTTATATATTATATTTTCATTTTAACGACATCTTGATCTGTTTGCTTTGTTTGCATGGCTTAGTCGTTGATAACGACGAAGGGGGACAAGGATGAACTCGAACTTCACAAAAATCATCTCCAACATAAAATGAAAACTTTAGGTGAAGAATATCGCTCTCGACTTGTGAAGTATGTGGAAGATATCTCTGTAAGTATGTTTTCTTGTGAAGAATTATCTCAATTCATTTTGAAGTGCACTTTTTTTAGAAAATATTATTCCAACAACAACATGACGTCCACTTGAAGCTGGTAATCACTATATTTATTTCTCGACCATGTATGTCTTATTAACAACTTACCATATCGCGAGCACCTGGTTTCGCTTCTAGTTTTTTTTTTTATAGAAGCTCGTGATGTTTTCTTGTTTAGTTAACAAATGAATATTTTGTTCTTTTTTCTGTGTACGTCCCGTGTTTTCTCTATGGAGTTACGGCTTTAGACTATATCGTCTTGGTTTTTGTTAGTATTTACTACTTTAATGACATGTGTAATTCAAGTTGTGACCCAGATATTTATAATTGTTATTGTTTATCGTAATCTCATGACTCAAGAGTAAATGATCGAGCCCGCAAAAACTGTATTTTATGGGTAAGCATAAAGTGTTTTATGTAACTGTTACTTTCCTTGATCGTTGTCACAATGCGGATGAATTTAAGAATCAACGAAAAGACCTAAAAAAACCAACAAAAACAATACTACGGGTTCACAAAATCTAAAAAAATCTTACCTCAGCTTTTTAATGATTTTGTTTTTGTTGGTAGGAATACGTAGACAAAGGAAGCGACGCCCCAGACCAGAAAACCAAAGGTAAAATGAGAGAGCAAAGTGAAAACATGTTGAAAGATATAACAAAATCCCACAAGGAACGCGAAGAACAACTTAGCAGAGCGGCACAACAGGCGATACAGGGACGACAACGTTTGCTGAGGAAATACGAGGAACTACTTATACACTACAGGTAATTATATAAAAATACTGGGATGACAACGTTAACTGAGGAAATACGAGACAACCTCACATCAGACTCCAATCCCTGAAGTATTTGTTTCCACCAGTTGTAAATAACTGTAAACTCCCTTCCTTATAATCCTTCAAGTGCTGTCTGGCTATGGCCCTCAAGCATGCAGGTCTTGACGAACTTTTCCATGTGCTACTAGACAGCTCTGTTATGGACATACATAACCACCTCTAGTTGTGTAAGACAGAGATATCGGCTTCATCCGAGGACTGGGATTGATTGTCCTGAACCAGGTTTATCAAATTCAGAACAAAATATTCTCGATTCTAAGAAGTAAAGAATAATGTTGATTTCAGTTGAATTAAGACCTTTTCCAATCGATTAACGAGTAAAACCATTCCTAATCGATCACCACGATTAAGACCATTTCCAATCTATCGTCACGATTAAGGCCATTTCCAATCGATTATCACGATTAAGACCATTTTCAATCGATTATCACGATTTAAACAAATCCTTGCTATATATGCATTGTGTTGATTAAGCATTGTTATTTTGACCCATGGTTTTGAATCAGTGTATATTTGTTTTGTTTGTACATTGACAGAAATCTTCGACTGTTATGTGAACAGAGCGGGATTGATGACGTCGACATGGGACCAGACGAAACCTCTCTCCACATGTCTGAGGAGGAAATCACTTCTTCGCAACTTACAGAAATAGCAAGGTTAAAAACCGAGGTCAACAAAGCGAGACAACATGCCGACAAGAATAGTGCTAAGGTGATCATTTTTATTGGAATGCACGCACATACAACCATAGCTAGGGTGAACAATCTTTTACCGAACACGCCGATACAACCAGGGCTAGGTCAAAACACGCCGATACAACCTAAGCTAGGTCAAAACACGCCGATACAACCGGGGCTAGATTGAATGATCACGCCAATACAACCGAGGCTAGGTCAAAACACGCCGATACAACCGGGGCTAGGTTGAGACATCACACAGACACAACCGAGCCTAGTTTGAGTGATCACGCCGATACGACCAGGGCTAGGTTAAAACACGCCGACACAACCGGGGCTAGATTGAGGGATCACGCCGACACGACCGGGACAAGGTCAAAACACGCCGATACAACCGAGGCTAGTTTGAGTGATCACGCCATAAACGGGGCTAGGTTGAAGGATTTGAAACGTACCACCCTTGACAAAAAACAGAGCAAGGGTTAGATATCAATAATTTCTTGTCAATGTCTTCTGTTTGTCCAATTTCTAACTGACTGAAAATTTCTTTTTATTTCATTGAAAAGTTTAATGTTGGTGTGGTGATTTGCTGTTTCTCTGTACATTCCACTTATTTCGGTTTTAGCTTGCTACTTCTAAGACGTTGAGAAAGCCCGTAGTGTCAACCCTGATAACTACGAGAACATTGTGTATCCGCACTTGATTTGTTTTTTTTTGGCTTCAGAGCTTTGATTTATCGAGGTTTTGTCTATTCTTAATCCATTTTCCCCTTCGAGTCCGTTTATAACGGTTGATTTGGAGCTTGCTTTCGGGTTAAGGGCAAGTTCCACTCATTTATTTAGTTGGTTTGACGTCATTTGTAATGCCCGTCTAACTTTGCTAGTTCATTCTGGTGGTGATCTTTTGGATGAAGCTATTGTTTGTTTGTCAATAACTTTTGTTCTGTTGATTCTATTCATTCTTGTTTTATATTAGTACATGTAGATAGTAGTTTGACGTCATGAACTAAGTATTAATGTCCAACAACAATCACAGGCATTATGTCGACCTTTGAATGCCCGTTCACATACGTGATTATCAAGGTCATTTTATAGTCTTGTTGGGGTTAAGTCTTTTATTCTTAACCAAAGCATGGATCTAACTACCACACATTTGGGCTCCCTGTAGCTTTCTTTATCTAGGTCTTGTCTATTCTTAATTCATTTTCTCTTGTAGTTTGGCCTGGCTTCATGGACGATGTTCTCTTACACAGAGTATCGGTTTTTCCTCTTCAGATACTACATTATTTGGTTGCCCGTGTTATTTACAAATTAAATTTGATGTTTAATCACTTGCATTTTCACCTCTGATTGCGACTCAGCCATGAGACTGTCCCCCAGTTGCTACTAGTTGTTCTTATTACCTTTATATATATGTTTGAGTTTGGTAACGCCTTGCCATTTGTTCCAGATCCCATACGTCATTCCCCGCCACTAATGCGTTATAAATCAAAGAGGATACGATTTCACTCTTACCTGACTTATACATTGGTTCGAATGTCTGCTTGACATTTCGGCTCTCTTTATTTAAATGAAGTTATTCATTCATTCAGCCATTCAATTATAGATAATTGTATTATGATCCAGTTGTCCTCTTATATCAGGTTTAAAATCACGTCTAAACATTTGTTGTGACATGTCTCAGTACATCACAAAATGTCAATGGCATTTACATCTTACTTAAATTTTTCTCTATATTTAATGATTCAGTTCATATACATTTCCTTATTCAAATCAAACATGTTTTACTGTTTTACAACAGGTCAGTTTTGAAGACCAAGACAAATCAAAGTCAGGGTAAGTATTACACAGTGACCTTGTGTTGTGATCTCGAAAAAGCAACTTGTTCCACAAACAACTTGCAAGATAACTTAGCACCGTAATATTAATGTTAAAAATTCACGTCCCAAATAATATATATATAAACGTAAAAAGAAACGCAACTTCCATTTTTGCAATCTAACTTGTTAGTCTCTGTGGATGGAGGAGTAGGATAGGAGCCTGAATCGTCTAAAGACACAGCTGTCAATTATAATAAGCTAAATATTATTTGTGGTTTTTATGCTCTTGTGTTAATTCTTTCGAACGTTAATTCTAAAATGAGATTTTCTTGGTCAAAACAAGTAATATTCGACATAAATCAATGCTTCTCTGGTCACAGGTGTTTCTGTTGACTGTAAACATTTTTTGCTGATACAGTTATCCGTTTCCGGTAAATTGAATTGTGGGTAGGGTAGCGCCATTGCACTTGTACGCTCTCCATAATGAGGTAAATAAAGATATAATAATAGTATAAAGTTCTATCCGTTAACCCAGTGCACTGTCAAAGTTATTGGTAAAACATGGTCGACCGCTACCGCGTGCGACTCTGGATGCTTTCCAATGGTGTACTGGTTGCCTTAATTGCACAAATCCCCGTACACCTTTAGCTTTATAGCTAGCTTTATTAACTGTATCACTTCGTCTCTTTCAAAACACCTTTCGTCAGCTGTTACATCTATATTGCGTCATGCCATTACATATTTTAAATCTGCCTGTTAATTCCTGATGGTCTGTATAAAGTTCTGGAGCTGTTCTAAATACATTAAGGAAACACAACCATGAAGTCAAGCACACCTGCATTGTATACATCTTTGCTACATATTGTTATTATTATTATTAGATATAAACCTTTAGGCTTAATCAAAGGACAGTAGGTCGAGAATGTAAGTTCTACATATCAACTTTGGTCACTAATGGACTTTTGAGAAATGTTAAATTTGATGACAGGGTATAGACAGGTGGTGGGTATCCCCATAAGTACGAAGTGTGCACCATTGATAGCTGATGTTATCCTCTACTATTTTGAGGGTACTTTTATAGCTAAATTTCACACGAACAAACAATAAGATCTAGTTGTCTGCTTTAATTTTGATACCTGGTTGACATTTTATATCTGGACAAACATTGAAAATAACTTGAACGATTATTTACCTATCCGAACTTAAATTAACAAGGGTTAATAACTCTAATAGACCAGCACTAATTTTAGATATGAACTATACTAGGCTAAACGCGATAACAGACTCTGTCAAAACCGCTTAAGATTGAGTTCTGAAGTTATGCACTCCTAATTGCTAGTCGAACTTCTTTCTTAGTGTTGACCCTTAGCCAATTCTTAGCCCAGTGTTACAAGGTAAAGGTTTTGTGATGTCATTTATATATTTTGCTACTAAGAGTGTTCAGCATACCCACGTGACTCTTAAAGTATGTGATTCTTTCAGCCACTTGACTCCTACAAAAATTTAAAGTGGATAAGATTTCCATACACGGGAAAGACACGGAGGCATCACGGCGGGTGACACATGTGTAGCAGGAAACGATAACCATATCGCGAGCACCTGGTTTCGCTTCTAGTTTTTTAAAAGAAGTTCGTGATGTTTACATTTTTAGTCAATAAATGTATATATGGTTCATTTTCCTGTGTGCGTCCAATGTTTTCTTATTGTTTGCCAATGTCCATGGACTTACGGCCTTAGAATATCGTCTTGGTAATTTTTATTTACTATTTTATTCATTCATTCAATCGGATGTGGTTTTGTTGATGTGTACTTAAAAACTTAATTTTATCTTGACTGGATGTTGACATTCCCATTCATCTGGTCCCATTTAATTTGGTTGTTTTTCACTAGGTTTAACCATACATGTCATATGCTTATGACAACTGTTGTACTCTGCGCCTTTTAACGCAACTCGTGTATTGTGCGCTTATACTCACCTTATCTGTTGATCCTACTTCTTGATTTACCGGATTCCAAGTCTGTGATCATTCAATTTTGCCTCTTCAGACTGTCTTCATATTATTAATCCATTCAGTGAGCCGTCTTTCGATAAGATTAAATACTTTATAAGGCCATTCCAAGTTTTTTTTTCTATGTTTAGCGTTCGCGGCGGTTAGGTTTTCGTAGTATTTATGATAAACAAAAACAAATATACCAACGCATTTTTCCAGAAAAATGCCAAAACGGTTTCCATTTACGTAGAACATTTCAGCTAGTGTTTTAGATGTGTCATTAACAATGCATAGTGATGTTGTTCTAATTTGTTCTTTTAATATTTAAAAAATGCCATTTCTTGTCAAAGTTTACGTTTGCGTTTATTTTTTAGTTTGTTTTTTTATCCGATAGCTAGGTAGGTTTTTGAAAATAATTGGACGCTGAATAGTGAGAAAAAAAACTTGGAATGGCCTTATAACGTTATCTCTGTTAATGAGCGCACTTTCAGTAGCCATTGTTTAAACATTTCTATTTTGAATATGCGTACATCAGTAAGAATAACGGATTCAAATATTTCAAAGAGTTGTTGGACTGGGCTTTGTAAATTGTCCCCTGATGTTTCTTTCTCTGTGTTAACCGAGTTCCTGGTTCGTGTCAACTCTTAATGTTTTCTGTAGATGTCAGATTTTATTGGTCTTGTAAATACGTCTTGTTTTTAGTGGTCCTGTTTTTTCACTGAACCTGAACTTTCTCTACGGCCTTGATTGCACAGATGATTTCTTAGTAGAGTTTTATTTCTCTATAATTATAGCTCGGAGAACATGGAAACTCTACGTAAAAAGTTAAGAGAATATACAGTGAACACACAACGACAGTTAGAGGAGGAAAGAGCCAAACTTATAAGTGAAAACGAGGCGCTGAAGGAGGAGCTAAACGAACTTCACAAATACATAGACAGTCATCTCTCTCGGTATGATTACAGTGTATTAACATTTATTTTTCATAATACCAGAAATATTACGTAAATTTTCTTGAAAGTGCTCGTCAATCAAGTCCAATGATTTTGTTAAATGGTCACAGATTCTTTTGTTTCCGTGATGCTTGGTAGAGATTTTGTTAAATGGTCACAGATTCTTTGGTTTCTGTGATGCTTGGTAGAGATTTGTTCCTTTCTATATGATGATATGTATGTTTAATGCATAACACCAAATAACCAACCGTCATAATATGTCATTAACCAAACCTTCATTTTTAATTTTCATTCAGAGTCAATAGGGACGGACCCGCCCCTCCTCGGGAAAGGTACGGTTACGGTGACGGGGGAGGTCACTATGGTGACCCCAGTGACAGGCGTTATCGCAACTCAAGACGTAAATGACTCTAGTGTGAATGTTATATTAGAGCTAATTGATGGAATTAAAAGAACACTACCTTATATTAGAAATCCTCAAATCTTGTATTGTAACTAATCTATGAAACACGTATCTTATATTAGAGTCATCAAAGAGTCTGTTTTAAATGAGCTTAAAGTTAAACACACGAACAATCCAGACGTCATTCTGATTGTTTAAGTGCATGGATGTGGTAAATTAAAACGGGCGACGTGCGCAGAATATGCAACTAAATTTGCGAATGATGACATCTAAATCAACGGGACTGACGATGAAGGAAAACGCCAACAAACGGCAATAAAATCATGCAAAAATAAACACAACACAAAAGTTCGGGAATAAATGACGGCGTGCCTTTACGTTCTGCTAGTTATTTGTAAATTTCGGACCCAAGAAAATACAGTTTCATACTTACCTAGTCTGTATTCTAAATTGTTGTGTTTGATGAATTTTTTGGCTTTCTTTAATGTAAGTAAGTCAGCCAGTCAGTCTGTCTGTCTTTTGATATTTAATTCTATATATATTATAACGTCACATTTGCTTATGAGAACTGGGTTATTCGAAAGACGTGTCTAGAAGAATATGTTTAAAAATTCCTGTTTTGACTACGCGCACATTTTAAATGTTGGCAAGACAATTTTGTATTATTATTGGGTATGGTTTTTGTACATCATAACCATCGTGAATATTTTGTCACCGTTTCCCCCTTTGGCTCTGTAGCTTTGATTTGCTGAAGTCTTGTCTATTCAAAATTAATTCTTGCGTCCATTAATGACAGCAGCGTCGAGCAAGATTTGGGGTTCGGAACGGGTTGTCTCACACAGAGTTTTTGCTCCTTCCTCTTATACATATCATATTTATCGGAAGCATATTACAGATTGCTTTTTTGTATTTAAGGCGAGTCACCGGAAAGATTAACGAATTGAAAGGTGTGGTTGAACCGGTTAGATCCAAATATTACACATCCAAAATATCTGCATGTAAAACGAGGGACGTGTACAGAAAATACAACTGTATTTTAATAAAGCCAAATGTCCTCGTTTCATATTCAAGTATAAAACTCCCCCGTGATTACATTATAAAAAACAAGTGGAGTCAATCCTCGAGACTAGTTATGTATGCCGACCTACTTAGTTCAGTCACCCAGCATTAAACCGAGCCGATTAGATGGCCTCGATCAGCATCGTTAAAAATGTTCACTTGGTTGAAAGTTGCAGCCGTAGTATTAATATATGACGCTGTTGGAATGTCATACTGATATCCGTTTGTTACAATAATCTTAATGAAGTCATAACTCCAGAAGAAATCAAGCCAGTGACGGCATTTTCCCTACTTTTCATACAAAGACGAGTTCTGACTCTGGGTAGTACGGGTTGGGTTTTTCCCGAAAAAGCCCGTCCAAAGGAGACTTAATAATCTAATTTGATTATCATATTAAATATTAAACAAAAGACTGATTAATTTATTAGTGGTGTATTAAATGACCCAAGTGATAAGTTGAACACTCCTCATATCAGTACAATCTATACTTGACATCACTACAAATGCACTGTGCTGCACTAGGCTGACATGTATCGTACCTGTGCCACCTTGTACAACCCAACAGTTGGGGTGGTGACAAGGTTGGGCATGGGTTGGTGTCGACGAAGCGGTAGAAACGATGGTGAGGTAAATTAAAGTGGATTTTTCAAGTAGAAAGAATGAGATTGAAATATAAGCTGGTGTGCACGGGTTGTGTGAGTACGTATATCATCAGATTAACAAAGGTCTTCTCTGGTTTGCTAAACATCCGTGGATATTGGCGACAACAACATCTCAAATGATTGTAAATGCAAGTTTTCCAAGATTGTTTGTACTTTTATTATGGTGTCCGTTTAGGGCCAAGTTTTGATAAATATCACTAAACGAAAGAGCGAAAACACGATGGCGAAGGAGAGGAATGTTGAATGCTCAGGACGGGTTTATATACTTGTTTGACAGAATATGGGGACTATAACTGTTTTTTGTGACATTTAATTTCACAAAATGACGTTTAATGGCGAAATATGCATATACTATTTAAAAAATAACCAATAACATGTTTGTTGTCACAACCCCATGCCGAAAATTTATCACAACCCCATGCCGAAAATTTATAACAACCCAATGCCGAACACTTCCCAGTGCTTGACACCTATCGTGGTAGGGAGGTTTGATTGACTAGATGCTCTGGAGAGCTATACTTCCCTGTGCTTGACACCTATCATGGTAGGGAGGTTTGATTGACTAGATGACCTGGAGAGCTATACTTCCCAGTGCTTGACACCTATCGTGGTAGGGAGGTTTGATTGACTAGATGACCTGGAGAGCTATGCTGATGGGAACGTATGTTCCTGGTACGGGTGACCCTATGATTCTGTAATTCAGTATACTGAATCCTAGGGTTACCCAAGTCGGATAGATTTAAGGGTAGAGGCCAGACGAAGACCTGCGTGTCTTCCTGTCCTATCATTTGGTTTTTCTCCTTTGGTCTTTTGTAACGATATCGGTGAAATAGTCTGGAAGTCACTAATTAAACAAACAAACCTATGCCGAACATCAAATCTGCGACTTAACAATGTAATTAAATCGTTCCTGGTAATAGCTTCAATGCAAGTGACAGCTTCAATTGATGGAAATTGTCGATTTAAAAAATGGAAACGGACATGGTGGCTTTGATTTGGCCCTCAATCTTGGAAATCCTGTATTTACAATCATTTGAGACGGTTGTGTAGCCAATATCCACGAATGTTTAGCAAACCAGAGAAGATCTTGATTATTCTGTCTGATGATATACGTAAGTCACTGAGATACTCTTACAGCCCGTGCACACCAGCTTTTATTTTAATCCTCATTCTTTCTGCTTGATAAATCCACTTTTATTTACCTCACCGTCGTCTCTCCTGCTTCGGTGTCACCGCCCCTCGCCGAACCTTGTCACCACCCCTAGCCGAACCTTGTCAGCGCCCCTAGCCGAACCTTGTCAGCGCCCCTAGCCGAACCTTGTCACCACCCCAACTGTTGGATTGTACATGGTGTTTATGGTGAAGACATTTAACTAGTTCATCTAGTTCGTTTGGACTGACATCTAGTGAAGTATCAAGACTTTAAACGAGACGCCGCTGTATTTTAACGGACGAGTCTATTCCTATGACAGTATGTTTGTTTGTTTAATTAATTCGGGCTTAACGTCACGTCCAGAATATTTCACCGAAATCGTGACAATCCAATGTAAGTAGTGATATGGTAGTAAGTCTACATGCAATTACGAAAAACCTTTACGTTACTCAAATAGGTCCACGAACACGGGGAAACTAAAGGCAAAAAGTGGACGCGCACAGAGATACAAATAAAATATTAAACTAATTTTCTTTTAGATCATTTATTTCTGTGAATGAACTATTGAACCTTGTCAGGTTAATCATATCGAGAAATGTGTTATTGTAAAACAAATTTAGAGCACATATCGGCAAGATTGACGTGGTTTTTGAACTTGTCAAAGTGGCATATAATAGAAAGGTGTCCGGTACGGGGTACCTGTAAAAACATAACAGAGGCACCGCATGTCTCTAGTTCCTTGGAGAATTCTTCAGCCTCCTCTTGGAGGTGATAATCACTGTTGGCTGTCACAATAAAGAACCGTGGTAAAGATGTCTTACTTCGTGACCGTAGTAGATTTGTGGGACACAATTCCCGCCAAGTTTGCTCATCCTTTCCAAAGCCTGGGTGTAGATACAGTGGACGTAGCGAGCTTTTATTGAGTTTCTCTACATGTAAAACGCCAGATATGATGATCACGCCCTGTGGAGAGAGAGAAAGAAATAAATCGACAGATATAATGATCATGCTCCGAGGAAACAAAAACTATGTAAACATGTTTAAATCGACACACACACACACACACACACACACACACACACACACACACATTGTGTGAGTGACCCCCAGTGCATGTTCAACACACCAATGCAATTCCATTTTTGCTATTTCCTTATACGTTAAATCTTTCTGTCGTGTCCTGAACTCGCAGGTCGTGGAATAGATCAAATCATATAGGAAGTATTAATAAAGAAAATACTAAAGAACCAAGATGCTTTCCAAAAGTACGAAAGATATTGAACTTAAAGACATAGGATCGACCGGATTTTGGTATCTGAAAAATACAGATTTGCTGTGATTCAATAGATATTATGTCAAAACGTACTATCACGCCTATTCGGATTATCTAATTATCTTAATTAAAAGAAATAAGTCGATTATTTTTGGTCGTCTATTTACATAGAGCTCATTAATCATGCAAACTTGCTATCTCAGAACGAAAAAAATAATAATAATAAAATGGCTTATATAGCGCAATCTCTAGTTAAAATAACCATTCAATGTGCTTTACACATCATTAAAAATAATGAATGAGCCCTAAACATTTGCAGTAATAATATAATGTACAAACACAATACAAAAATGAAAGGCAAATGTAGTGAAAGGCAATTGGCAATCAAAATAATTCAGCCTAATTTAAAAGTCCTATCAAAATTAATAAAATAAGGAAACAATGTAGCTAACTTTAAATAAACACTCAACAGATAAGAATAATTATTCATTTGATACATATAATACAATTAATAAACTATACAGCACATAAATAAAAGTCACGTATCAGGGAACTGAAATATTAACATGTAAGTAGAAAGCTTGTTAAAAAAGGAAATTTTTCAACTTTTGTTTAAAAATGGAAATAGAGCCAACATTTCTGACTTCAAGCGGAAGTTCATTCCATAAAGTCGCGGAGCATTTGTTAAAAATTCTATTTCCGTGAAACACTGTACGAGTTTTTGGCACTATTAAAAGTGGTCGCCATGGTTCATAAATGGACACCAGTTCCTGCAGATAAATTGGAGCTGTTTGGAATATACACTTGAATCACGTGCAATGACCTATAAATTATTCTGAGGAGAGCACGTAAATAGTGAGAAGCATGTATTTTCCACTGAGTTGAGTACACACTTTGGAAACGTACGCGACCCATAAGTAACTTAGATATAACTAGAAGCGAAACAAAGAGTCCGCAAAGAGTGAACTCCTACTAACCACGTGTCTCCCGCCAAAATATTAATAAAAAAATTAAGGCTTATAAAATCATAATCACCTTTATACAGTTATGATGTAATCCTGTTGATTCGAGAAAATTGAAATCTAGTGACGTCAGAGAGCTGAGGTGCGCTCCAGCAGAATGTCCCATCAACACAACCTCTTCTGCGTCAAAATCGCCGGTCTCCGTGGCAATGGACCTGATCTTGTGAATACATCGTGCAAGCGCCATCATTTGATCCTTCGGATTCTTTCTGTCGTTATTAATGGCATATAAGACGAGTATCCCTTGTGACAACACGAAGCTTGTCATGAACACAATATGAATCAAATATTCAAAACTTTGAAAAATACAGAAACAGCCTGTGAGAATTGTCCACAAAATGGCGACATGAACCAAGTATAACTGATAGTGAGTATATTGGTACGATATCAACAACAGAATACATATATTAGAGATAGTACCGTGATAGAGTAGACACTCACTTCCAAAATGTGGAAGAATTAGCGAGAAATGTTCTAGGTATGGCATTAATACCACACTCAGCGATAGGACGTACTTCAGTATTACTAAACACGTAAGAAAGAGTCCAAAAAGTGTTCCGAGAAATAACACAGAACACATATATGAAGAAATAAGTTCTAGTAATAGCCATGGAGTCTGTAATGTAATGAGAGGATATGATATAACGGCACACGCCACTCCTCTCTTGGCCATTGCGTGTCCTACATTGCCATATAAATTATAGAACCAGTATATACAAGCCGCTAGAAGATTTATGTCTGTACTGACAAAGTGCCTCCACGCAGACTTATCCCCCCGTCGCCATCCTCCGCCGTGTACGAACACAACAACTGGCGGTTTTCTATCTCGTCTGCTTCTTTCATCTTTGAGATTTCCATCTACTCTGCGTCTTTTATTTTTGTCTAACTGTTCTTTCTTGCCGCTCACTGTTGCGTTATATGTTGAAATCAGCGGCAGATTCTTGTGTTGTTCGTCACCGTTACGTGTGCTCTTGTCGTGATGATCTGACACAGGCACGTATAAATCCATGACGTATTTCCGATGTTTCGATCCCTCTTCATATTGTTGATAAGGGATATCATACTCGGTCGAATAGTCTACAAAAGGTTGAATAGTCATTATACATACAATGTCAGATTTTGACGTAGCGTTATTACTCGAAACACAGTCTCCGCAGTAAACACAATGTCACCAGCGAACAGTTGAACACTATCCCATCTCCAGTTCTATACAGCGTATCCAGTAAACACAATGTCACCAGCCAACAATTGAAACACTATCCCATCTCCAGTTCTATACAGCTTATCCAGTAAACACAATGTCACCAGCGAACAGTTGAACACTATCCCATCTTCAGTTCTATACAGCGTATCCAGTAAACACAATGTCACCTGCCAACAATTGAAACACTATCCCATCTCCAGTTCTATACAGCGTATCACATGTGTATCACGAGTAAGTTTAAGAGCGACATATTGTCCACTATTGTACACAGTCTGTGACCTCCATACCTAAATGTGCACAGTCAGTGGCCCTGTTGACTTTAACGTTGTAATCCTAAATAAACTGACGGAATAATGGAGATGACTTACACGAGGAAGTAGCTATAGAACGGCCTCCATGATATACTTCGTCCCGTTTTAGAATACGCTAAATCACAAACCTATATACAGGTTTTGGATAAATCGATACACGACTTGTCGCATGACGTCCACAGTAAGACTGTATATATATCATTGGCAAGATTAAGATATTAGCCAGCTTATATAAAGAATCACGGAACATTTAATAAGTCACTAAGAGAGGAACTTTCAATAATTTGGTATTGAAAGTTCCTGCTAAGATGAAAGTTTGTTAGTTGAATGTGCCCAAGGTCATGTCGTCTGTCACAAGAAGTGTCAGTGTGTATATACGATAACATTTTAACGTTGTGTGGCTACATAACTGTACAGGTAAATTTTATAAAGACTACATACAGGTAAATATATATATAGTCACAATATGCTGTGACACACTTCATTGTATATATTCAACAAAACAAACAAGAATTTTTAAGTGTCTTGTCTAGTTATATATGTATCTGTAACAAAAAAACAAAAAAACAAAAAAGTGTCTTCAAAAAGCCGGTTGTCAGAGTATTACAAAGCACTCGTTGCACATATAGGCCGATTCCGTAAAATTCGTTTACCCTCGGCTGTCATGTATAGACTGGTAACCACCCCTGATACGCTCTTCGACATATATAAACAGTGAGAGGGTCTGTTTCCGGAGGAGAATTGTGGCGTTCGTGCAAATCATTTTTAACCACACAGGAGATATACCACAAATGAATTTCACGATATAATTTGTTCGATTTATTGGGGTTTAGCGTCCCTTTAACGCATGTATAGGTCATATCGAGACGGTTTCTGCTTGCGACAGTGCGCACTTTTGGCGACTTAATAGTGCTGTCTCACTGAAATATCACGCCGCAGAAACATTGACATGATATTTAACTTGGTCACATTATCCTGACACCGAGCCAACCAGTCCTCCTCCTACCCAGTAATGATGGGCGCTTAGCAGGAGGCAAGAAGATTGCCTAATTTTAAAGTCTTAGGTTTTGACCCGACAGGGATTCGATCCCACGACCGTGGATATTCTAGCACCAGTCTACCAGCACGAAGCGAGATCCCTAACCACTGGACCACCGCGATGCAATCCTTACTTATTACCTATAAACAGAACATTTGACACAATTTTTTTTAAAAAGCATTTTTTGGAAGAACGACTTGCACTGTACATACATTGAATTGGAAAGCACCAAGATCACTCTAAATTTAGCTTCGGGGATACCCAAAGAAATAGTTCCCTACGCCACTTCAAATTGCAAATTTTACTCAAAAGTCACCTCTTTACTATGATAAAGCCTTCTTAAATACAAATAAGTTCCTACTTGAGTTCATTTATCTACATTTACCTTCAAACACAATATAACATCTAAAAATCTGGTATACAACTTTTTCATGATATATCTATTTGTGGTGTGCCCCCTTTAATACAGCCGAGGATATGAGGTACGGAATCGACCGAGGTTTGCCGACTGACAAAGGAGGCTAACTATAGAAATAAATAAAAGAAGGCCCTTGTTACTTTCAGATTATCCGTGAACTTTAATTTTCCAGTTAGTTCTTCTGCCCTTATTTGCCCTTATTCTATCGTGGAAAACATCGGGTCTATTGTGGTTCCAGATTCACATTGATTTATGACAATTGGTTAATAGTTAATTATATGAAAAGTACAAAGCATTGTAACTATGGGGCCCCGTTTTACTTTTTATAAACATAAATCCAATTCTAAATATCTGGTGCTAAAATTGAATTATTGAAAAACATATAATTTATATTATTTTGAATGTTTGTCTAAAGAAACTTGGCTTGGATGGGGCACATGGTGATCCCACTTACATACACACAACATTGACCAAAGATGAGATATTAGCTAATCATAAGTCTGTTGGTTCTTCCTTTGGTATAATGTTAAAGGACGTCAACTCACAAAACTACTCAAAAACCCACACAAACAAAGGTATATTGCTTGGTCTTCAAAGTGCTATACCAAACCTCTTTCCAAGGTTCTTGCGCTAATACTCACACACATTAAAGGTGGCATGCAGTCATATTGCGATGTCCCATATTCACGTAGTGGAGTGAATCAGATGGGAATACTATAAAACTCAAAAGACCTTATTGAGAATCTAAAATCACAATCGCTATCATCCATATCATCCATCAAACATACGACTTCTCCACACTTTACACTACC
>JAUMGZ010195907.1:0-11015 GCA_032359645.1 Pododesmus macrochisma | reverse complement strand
CCCCCCCCCCCCCCCCCCCCCCCCCCCCCCCCCCCCCCCCCCCCCCCCCCCCCCCCGCGACCAAGGAAAATTCCAACAAACTTTTAAATACGGAGAATGGGATATTTTTATAATATTATTTATTTTTCAACATTTTCCGACAAACATGAATACGAGTACAACTTGAAAGAATGCGTCTTCATCGCAGAGACTGTCGACCGAGAAAAAATTCTCTTAAATAAAAATAAGGAAATAATGGCATATAAATCATAGAGACAGAGGTACAGAAACTCAGTTAGCAAAAGTTTGAATCAGTATTGACCAGCATTTCTTTCCTATATAGATTTGTTACAATTGTGACACTGAAGTGTCGTGTTATTGCTGTTTAAATAAATATATTTAAGAGGGCCTAGGTTTACTAGGATTTATCATTTATTTAACATCAGATACAACTGTCTGTACGACACTTTTATTGGTAGACAGTAAAAATGTCTCCTTCGAGAGCTTCACCAGTCAGTGTAAGAAGTAAGATATCTGTCTTGTATCCAGGATCCACGTCAATTACAAACCACTTAAGTACGTTTATACCTGTCATATACGGGTGTCTTTTGGTTTTAATTTATTTCTTATTAAAGACATAGGATCTATGAGTTTCGTGTCAAAATCACACTGTGCAGCTGTTACATTGTTTATTTATTATATGTCAATGAAACACGGAAAACAATGTTTAAATGTCCGTATTTATGTTTCTTTCACGAATTTTCTGCATTTTTATCTGCATGTTGAATTTTTGTCGGTACGACAAAATATCGATTCAAAGTCAGCCCATATTCATACAACCCCGGCTTGACCCGAAGAATGCACAGGCGCATTGAAGACAAACATGTAATATTGTAATGGCATATTCTACACATAGATTTACATTCAGAACTACCTGTAATTGATTACCACTTCTTTGTACAGAACATTCATTAATAACCGTTGCTAAAATTTACTTATTAAAGAATACAAATCTCAAGATTCACCGGTAATTCGTATGATTTAGATTGTTATTTGTAGAATGGTTTAACTAATTATCATAAAACAAAGACGTGTTCCACAAGTATTTCACAAATTAAATAACCTTTGGTGACCCAAAGTTGACCGTCAATATGTCCCAATGCTTTTGAATTGTCCATTTAAACGTTCTATTGAGATGCCTAAAGTAAGGTCATTTGACTACACAATTCACACGTGAACATCTAAGAAGTAGGTTGTGTTTATTGTGAGTTTATTCATGTGTTAAAGTTCTCTCTTCGTTCTTCTTAACGCGAATACAAAAAATGCAACCTGAATCATGCCTCCGATAAATGTGATATTTATAAGAGGAAGAAACCAAAACCCTGTGTGAATTACCCCGTCGCGAACCCCAGATCTTGCTCGAAGCTGCTGTCATTAATGGACGCAAGAGAAGAATTAATTTTGAATAGACAAGACTTCAGTAAATCAAAATTACAGAGCCAAGAAATAAGAAACAGTGAAAGTTAAATCAAAAGAACAAGATACATTGACAAACTGCATCAAACAATTAAGCACCAGAATGTTAGGAATTAAAAAGACATCACAACAGTCCTCAAGACTTGTAATCCATGCCGACCTACTTAGGACGGTCACCCATCACGAAACAAGGCGGTGTGGTTAAACCTGTAAATGAAGCATCAACTTTCCTCAATCTGAAACATACCTCTGATAAATATGATATTTATAAGAGGAAAGAGCCAATACCCTGTGTGAGAAACCCCTCGAAGCTGCTGTCATTAATAGGCGCTATAGAGAACATTAATTTAGATTAGACAACACTTCGGTAAATTAAAGCTACAGAGCCAAAGAGGAAACGGTGATAAGCAATTCACGATTATTATGATGCACAAAATCCATACCCCAACAACAATACACAATTGAATTGCCAACATTTTATAATGTGATTCGAACAACCCAATTTTCATCAGCAAAGGTGACGTTAAAAATGTATATAGAATTAAATATTATCAAAAGACCGACCGACCGACCGACCGACCGACCGACCGACCGACCGAATGACTGACTTTTATACATTTGTTAACTAAAAATGGAAACATCACGAACTTCTATTTAAAAAGCATATGCTTGTGAATTAACCCGCCCGGGTACCTTCGCGGGCGCAAAATGTAATAAGGGTAGACAGATACAGCCGAATCTGACGAAATTCGACCCTGGGCACTCTTGATTAAAAGTCGAACGCTCTACCAATTGACCTAAGGATAAATTCTTCACTTCAGTACATGCTGTAGTAACGTGTTAAACACTTATATTGTTATTTCAGTTGCACGAGTTTTGAAGAACCTAATTTAATAAATATCTCACCTGCACATTGAAAACTTGTCGATGACCATGTGCCATCTGACTGACACGTGATCTGTCCTGACTGTCCATTGGATTGGTAACCAGGGTTACATGCGTACGTCCTTGATGACCCATGTGTTGTAGAACCACTACTTATAGATGCACTTGTTATAGCAGTTGGTGAACCACAATCAGTTTCTATTCACGAGATAAACAATTAATTATTTTGGTGCTATTAATTGGTTCCCTGTAGGTAAAAAACGGTTGGAATTATGTGTTTTTTTCTATATCTATCTGTACTTTTCCGTGTGTCTGTCTGTCCTTTTTACTTTTTTTGGAGTATACCTGTCATGCCATATTACGCAGGATCGCCAAACTTGATGTGTCAGCTATATGACTATATATCCATAAATGTGGTTTTGTAGTCAAAATTGGAATATCTCATTGTCATGCACTAGAATAAATGCACTCGAATTACTTTTTGTTCTTATGAAATACCAAAAGAAAACCTTGTTCAAAGTATATCTTTACTAGTACTTATAATGTGATCATCAACATCCATGTGGTAGTACATGATGGGGTGGCGCACTTTCGTGTATCATTACTAGGTCACAAAGACGTGTAGGAGTGTTTGTCTAAATAAGGACAGTTTATAAACTGGTAGAGGCATGTATTCCTATGCAATAATTTTTCTGTTTCGGGGTGCATTTAACA
The DNA here is from genome assembly GCA_032359645.1 of Pododesmus macrochisma. NCBI lineage: Eukaryota > Metazoa > Mollusca > Bivalvia > Pectinida > Anomiidae > Pododesmus > Pododesmus macrochisma. The sequence goes on along the minus strand of JAUMGZ010195907.1, from coordinate 7,961 downwards.
TTTTTACATACAGTGGCATTATTGTACACCTAGCAAAACACGGTTAGGAAAAGTATGCAATTCAACTGAACTGTGATACTTTACCTATGCACGGCGAGACTACTTATATATTAATTTTAAATTATTTCATTTACGGGTCTTACTTCTTACACAAAACATCACAACACATAAAAGTTTTTAAAAGGACCAGCCAATCGACTTATGAGACACTTAACTAAATCTATTCAGAATACAATTTTAACTTATATACTAAAATCCATAAATATGTGTAGCTTTAGTTATATTTTAAGACATAAAAGTTAGAAAAACATAAAACACAAAATATAATAGTACATCAGTAGTAATAATTGCTGCTTGTCTCCTAAAAACTGTGTCATCACTAATATTTTAGCAAAATCGTTATTCGAATAACTAGAGTCCTTAAAGTCAAAGTGGGAAGTGTTATCCTGTTTCAGCAACGTCTATGTGGATATTGCGTGGAACGCACGTGTGCGGTATACTTATTAAAATAATGACAATGTCAAAAAAAAGTTCATATTTAAACTGTGTACACCAGTTCCTGCCTACATCTACTTGGATAACATCCTCGCCTTGAAAATATTCAAGGTAGGGATCTGTTTGAATTTTTCAGAAAGGCTATTTCATAACAACACCTTTGTATTTGAGAAAAAACGCGTATTTATACATTAAAAAGTGTTGACCCCGGGTCCGCTTAAGATTGGGTGCTATGAAATCTAAAATAGGTCTGAAATTACGAATATCCAAATTGACTTACTCATTTCGGGGCCTCTTGGGGTATAAAGTCAATGGTGCCAAAAATTTGAGTGACTATCCAGAATGGTTTACTCATTATATATCAATAATCATATATATATTTACAAACACATGCACGCACACACTTGTTGTACCCGCACACACATTTATATACATGTACATATATACACACATTAATATGATATGATTATAATCAATAAATTTATTTTAAAAATATTTCAAATTTTTCGAATATCAAATCCTACGTGTGAATTTCCAATCTATTGATGGCAGTGGTTTGGATATTTGAATATCCAATCTCCAATCTCCAATATTCAATCCACTGTTTACATCAAGTAGCATAATCTTGATCTTTTTTGCGTTAAGTCATCCATATAAGACCCAAGAGCTTACAAAAGATCAAGATTGTTCTACTAGAAATGCATATTCTTGAGATATTTATGCACAAAAATCTCGCTGTGCATTTTTTAACTTTCGCTGTGTCTTTTAAAGCTTGTTGTGTAGATTTTAATCTGGGTGTGAATATTTTAAATTTCGGTGTGTGTTTTATAAAGCTCGCTGTGTATTTTTCTAAGTGTATGTGTGCTTTTTAAATCTCGCTGTGTATTTTTTAATTCTCGCTGCGTTTTTTAAAAACAATTGTAATCCCAATAGCTGTGACGAGAACGGCGTTTCATAGTTCGATGGTCCAAGTGACAGTGAATCACTGAACTGTTTGCCAAGGGTTTTCGCTTTGTTTGTACTTCCAGTGTGCACTTGTCCATCCGATGTTAATCTATACTTAATAAAAGTCACGAGTAAGAGGTTTCGGGGATAAAACTATCTCAGTTTAGTTTAACGTTAAGTCGTTTTCTTTGTAAAACAAACCATACGCGTCAGGTTTGTTATGTGTCCTTAGTGAAAGGTAGGGGTCCATGTGTATCACCTCGTTGATTCGTATTCGAATAGGGTGACGTCATATGACGTCAGTGGAAGTGTATCCAACTCCCGTATCAACTCTTGGGCGAGTTCCTGCATGTTTCTAGGTCATTTGAATTACATCAGAAATGTGTTCTACGGAAGACAGATCCTTAGGCTTAGCGGGTTATTCAAAAACATGGACATAGTTCACTCTCAGAAAAGTCATATTGACGTGACAAGTGTGAGCGGTTGCGTTGTCTTTCTGCAAAATGGCACCAGGCCCATGAAGTTGTAAAATGGGGAAAACTACGGGTCTCAATAATTCATCTCGATAGCAGGCGCCATTTTAATTTCCATTCAAGACTACTAAACTATTGTCACCGCAAATGCCGCTCTATACTGTAACGCTATCGATGGTGTAAAACGGTCACGTTAGGTTGTGCAATAACCCGCAAATGTCCATCTTGCATGGCGTCGCCACACTCGCTGCCTCCCATTATTATGAGTCAAGCAAAAGCGAAACTCATCTAAAAACATAACGTTTCCCAGTCCCACAACAACCATCGGCGGTGTTCTCGGGTCTATGACGTAGTTTCAAAACAGATCCGGTATAAGGCCGTCGTGTTAGCAAACCATTGAATTTTAAACGAGTGTGCATGGTTTGTTGAATTAAACGGGGGCAATGAAAAGTTTCTGCTGTAATTAATATATTCCGTTGACGCGTCCAATACTTGTTCGACTTGTTGGCCTTGTTGTAGGTGCTATGCTTCTTCCTAATGAGTTTGATGGTGCTCATCCTGAATCATAGTATCTTTTTGCTGTCTTGTTTAATACAAAATACAATCTGAAAAATGCCTCCAATAAATATGATATTTATAAGAGGAAAGAGCCAATACTATGTGTGAGGCACCCCCGTCCCAAACTAGAGAACAAACTTTGCAATGATATTACTAATTATGGTAAGGAAGCTATTCCAGTTCTCCTCCGCCGAATAAAGAACTGATTCTGTGTCCATCCAAGTCCTCGTGAACCTCATCCCCACTTACCTTGCTGTTTAGGTAAATGTCGTATCATTCCGTTGGTTAACTTTGGCTTCAATAGCGTTTTCGTTATACCTATGTGAGCATGGTATTTGTTGTCCGGCAAGTATATATGCTTTTCAACTATACCTGGGCTAGATGTAAAACACAAGTCGAATACGTTGATTACTCTCGTTTGATCCATAACCATTTGTTCAAGGTAATGTTCTTTCTATAAGCCTGGGTAGAAATATACTCGCAAAGGCCTGTGTCTGATACGCCCTGGGATTCTGTTGAAGATTCCCATTTTATTCCCGCTAGATTGAAGTCTTATCCTGTTATTATGTTGATTTAGGGTGTTTGTATCGGATTTGACCTCGACTGTCATTCACTTTGCCTAAGAGTTGATCCATAGCCTAAACTTTTGGTGGGTGGATATATGTTCCGGTATATGTGCTTGGGCTTCTCTAACGCGTAGCTTTGTCCATGTAAAACAACAATCTTCTCTCTAGAATTCTGCCGTGTGTGATGCTAAAATGCCATTTTTTTATGACGATACCTACTCCACCACCATGTCGTCTCCTATCTTTGCGGTGTAGGGTGTAGTTCTTTGGGTAAACTTAACTGGACGTGATAATTTCTCCAAATTTGGTCTCTAAGATATTTAGTGGTAGGATCCAGGATGTAGTTTATCTGCATCACTGCAAATTTGCTGTTCATACCATCTTCATTAGCAAAAACGGTTTTAAACCCTACCTAAGCAGGGATGTAATCATGGACGAACAGGTGGGGGTAAAACTTTATTTCTGCCGCATACATATACTTGCCAATTTGCCGGGAATTTTGTCATAGAAAAATTTCAAAAATTCAGGGAGCTGCAGACTACGGCCCTGCTTTGTGGATTTCCGTTGACTTTTCTTTTTCTTTGAGGAAGACTATGTGGCTCTGGATAAGGGTATATTATAAATTGTGTTATAATCTGAAGTTGTTGAGTATATTTATCCTATCTTGTGGTTGTACGGATTTAAATGGATGAACAACTGATAAAATAAAATTTGGTAATCCACGCGAGTAACATGTCCAGATAAGGCTACAGTTCCCTAGATCGGTATATGCGGCTGTAAGTATTGACATACATAATGTATATAGTATGTACCTTTCATTACAACCATCGCACTTTTTAGCACCCTTGCACATTTGGTTTCCTCGTTGTACTGTTTGCAAAGGAACTAGATCTTTTATGTAGAGTAACTTGGTCCTGAGTTAAGCTCTAGGTCACCACATTGCATCAGAATCAGTTACTGGCAAATTTATCATAACACTACACCTACTGCTCAATAAATGTATTATAAAAAACGTATCCATAGCATGATCAGTTGAAATGTGTATTGCTGTAGCCCGATTTTTACCGATTAATTCCCGCTCGCGTTACCATTATCTTTAACTAGTACTGATGTTAATATGATTTTTTTCCCGATCCTCCATTATTTTCATTTTGCCTATAGAAATCTCTCATATTTTGCTTTTTTAAGTTGCCGTTGTAGTTCAGATTAATATTAGATTAATATACCTGTACACGACGTGACGATAAATTTCACAACTTGACCTGTACACCACTGGAGTACTATACATATACACGACGTGACGCTAATTTAACAACTTTACCTGTACACCACTAGATTAATATACCTGTACACGACGTGATGCTAATTTTAACAACTTTACCTGTGTACCACTAGTATACTATACCTGTACACGACATGATGCTAATTTTTACAATTTTACCTGTGTACCACTAGATTACTTTACCTGTACACGACATGACGCTAAATTTAACAGCTTTACCTGTGTACCACTATTATACTATACCTGTACACGACATGACGCTAAATTTAACAGCTTTACCTGTGTACCACTAGTATATTATACCTGAACACGACGAGACGCCCGTCCATTGACCATTTGCTTTACATTGTACAGAAGAAGGTCCTTGTAATGTGAAACCAGATGCACACGACAAGGATAGAGTATCTGCAATGTTGTAAGCTGATTTAGTGGTAAAAACTCCATGGTTGCCGGTCATTGGTCCATTTGCGCAACCTACAATATAGACTTTTATATTACCAGTCATTGGTTCTTTGGCATAAAAAAATATATTCTTATTATCATTACAAAAACGCAACTTGCAACATAGATATGTTTATTACCAGTCACATTGTTGTGAAATAAAGGTAACTTTAGAATACATATTTCTTTTATATTGTGCAATTGTACATTTATAAATTCCCATGAACATCTTTCCATTCAGTTTAGCGTGTCATTTCGCATATGAGCGCAAGTCTGGGTTATGTGAGCTCATTGACATGTGCACCTGTGGTCGAATGCAAACTTTTGAAGACTGGGACCCATTTCTATCAGACACTTAATGGGCACTCTAGCAAGGTTAAAGACAAGGCACTTTTTTGGTCTGACATTTAGGGACGCTTGCCGTCATTTAAGTACGACTCTTTAAGAATTAGCAAACATTTGTACCAAGATCCTATCTTTGAGTTCAGAAAAAAATGAAAATCGGATTGCGAAACTTGACATCGACGACCATTAAATACAATAGAAGGTCTTACCAAATGATCTGCACTTACAAATTATCACTACAACAGGGGTCACTTTGTCTTAAATTGAGGCTTTTAAAATAAACAAAAAAAATATTTGTGCAAAGCAGATTATTTACTTCAGTCAAATCAATTGTTCAGTACTATCGCTGTTAAGACACAGACAATAATACAAGATAATTCTTTTTACTTGCCTCTATTTAAAGATACATTTATTAAAACCTTATTTTTATTTGGTCTGAAATTTCAGATAAATAAAAGATGAAGTGTTTTAAGAAACTTAAAATCCAAATTCTATAAACAAAGAAAAATCAATATTAATGCTAAGAACCTACGGACTGTCACGCATGTGTGTGTATTTCCTTCCATTGTCACACACTTAGAGTGAACTGCACACGTGCAGCCAGAATAGGGCCCTTGTAGTGATACTGAGTGAAACCCCTGCAAAAATAGTTTATATGTGTGATATAAAAAACATTTTACGGGTGTCAGTGAGGCAAACACCAAAATAATAGTTACCATAGTCAGCGAGTCAAGCCCATAAAGAAATAAATTAACAAAAGCAGTGTGAAAACCCCATACAAGAGAGTTTACTTGTATTAGCAAGTCAACCCCACAATAAGATAATTTAACCAATTTAGTGAGTCAACCTCATAAAAAGACGGTTCAACAAATTCAGTGAGTTGAACCAATACAATGAGTTTACCAGTGTCACCGAGTCAAACCCATAAAACAATGTATACTTAACTAGGTAATTGGACCAAACCCATAAAAAAAAAAGTTTAAAAGTGTCAGTGGGTCAAACCCAGAAGAGACAGTTTACCTGTGTCAGCGTGTTGTACCACCGTGATCGATAGTTTACCTTTGTCGGCGAGTTACACAACTCAATCGATAGTTAACCAGGGATAATGTGTTAACCCCTTTATCGATAGCTTACATGTGTCATTGAGTTACACACCTCACTCGATAGTGAACCAGGGGCAATGCGTTAACCCCTTAATCGATAGCTTACATGTGTCAGTGAGTTACACACCTCACTCGATAGTGAACCAGGGGCAATGTGTTAACCCCTTAATCGATAGCTTACATTTGTCAGTGAGTTACACACCTCACTCGATAGTGAACCAGGGGTAATGTGTTAACCCTTAATCGATATCTTACATGTGTCAGTGAGTCACACACCTCACTCGGTAGTTAACCAGGGGTAATGTTTTAACCCCTTAATCGATAGATTACATGTGTCAGTGAGTTACACAGATCACTTGATAGTTTACCAGAGTCAGTGCGTTGAACCTCTCGATTGATTGTTAACCTTTGTTCGTGAATCGAGTCCCTCACAATCTGATTAAAACCAGATCTAACACTTCGACATACCAATAACAGGAGCAAGTTAGATCTGACTTTAATAAGATTGAACCTCTCAATCGATAATTTACCTGTGTCAGTGAGTGAATGTAGTCCACGGGTCAGCCTTAACTCAAATTAAAAATAAAATTATTGTGCTTGGCCTCAGTGTTATTTTCTTTCATTTTATGAAGAAAAAAATGGTGCTTACCTTTTGTTTTAGAAAGATATATAATATTTATTGTAACGGTACCTGAAAAAAGGCACAACATCAATTCAGAGCAACAATGAATGGAAAATGCATCTTAACTACTTATTTATGCATCACGCAATATTTCTGAATAAAAAAAGAGCAACAATAATGGTTAATGGTGGAAACAATTGTAATTTCTACACTTTTACATATTTATAACCAGGTACTGTAAAAAATAACAGAAACAATTGGGTCGTAAACACAAATGATTAATGTAAAAATTAAAATTAATATTCTTTAGGTATCTAATCTTCGAAAAGTTAAAAAAAATAACAAGGGGTACCCATACATTTTTCTTTAAAATAAAACAGTGATGCTTCAGTCAGTGGTTGAAATTAATTTCTTTTTGTTTTGAAATTTAGAATGCTCTCCCTTGTGTATCTTTAAAGAATAACATTTATTAGCTAATTTAAAACTTTCATTGTTGTCCATATTATTGTGTATCAAAATCATCTGTATACATTCAAAATATTTTAAACAACTTACACTGTATGGTTATATAATGAAGCTTTTTTTATGATAGCATGCTGTATTTTTTTTTTAAATAGTCTTCAAGAGAAGTAATAGGTGAAGAAATGCAAATGTATTAGGTAGACGTATCTTGCACACAATTCCAACTTGAGTTACTAAACATAGCTGACCCGTGTACTACCTTAAATCCAACAATAGTTACCCGTGTCCGTGTTTTAAACCGTCAATCGGTAGTATACCTGTGTCAGTGAGTAAGACCCTCCAAACGATAGTTTACCTGTATTAGTAAATTAAACCCCCCAATCAAAAGTTTACCAGTGGCATTGAGTACAACACCTGAATCGATAGTTTACCTAGTACCAGAGTTAACATGGCGGTAATTTAATAATTGATATGCTTGGGATGCTTCTCCAATATATATGATGGCTCGTTTCTGCCATCTTGCGTTCTCGTGTTTTTGAAACTGCAGGAAGCGAGAACGCGAGAAAATAATGCGATAATGTGATATTAGCGTGAGAACGCGACAAAATTAACACAATATTCTCGAATTCTCGTGTTCTCGCATTTTCGCGTTATCGCGTCTATTTTCTC
>JAUMGZ010195896.1:0-12872 GCA_032359645.1 Pododesmus macrochisma | reverse complement strand
AAAGAGGTGTGTTTAACTCTTACACATAAGGTGTGGTTTACAATCACATATAAAGAAATGTGGCTATCAATCACACACACAGAGGCATGGTTAACTGTTACACAGAAAGAGTTGGGACTATCAATCACACATAAAGAGGTGTGGTTAACAATCATACATAGAGTTCTTCTGAGACCTGACCAATTTGTTAGTGAAAACATTTTTAGGAATTTCAAATCTCATTAAGAAGTTTTTCATTTTTCATAATGTATCAATAATGTCATCCTCAAATAAAGAAATAACAGAAAATAACTTCCAATGAAAATATGACACAGCTAATAATAATTTTCCCAGGCACAGCTTTGGATGGCAGAAACGTCTATAGGTACATGTATGCCTTTACTATTGTTTGACATGATATGCAAAGTACCTAACTAAATTTGTATTTGAACTGTCTCCCTTAGTTCAACAATTATTCCTGTTGTTCTTAATATTACTTTATCATAGTTTTGGACAAGGTAAATCTTTTAATAAGTAATTAGAATAACCATTCGAATTAATTCATCCTCATTTAAAAAGAAATAAACAGAACCAACCAAGAACTACATCAAACTAGCTGATATTGCCAATGTCTAGAGAAATAAATAAACATGAATTGTGTTTGTTTGACATTTATTACATAATATTCCTCACAAAGCATTATCAATCAACTCTGCTTCTTTGTACAAAATAATTATATATATTTATATATACATAGGAATTCATTCATCACTAATAATATAAAAGTTTTTTGTTTAACTTTAAATCGTATAATATGCTATCACAGATATTAAACAGTGCTGGTCTACACTGCATTAATGGAACAGTGAAATTTTAATTACCACATACAGATTACAGGACGGACTACATCATTACTTTTTCATGAGCACTTAACAGGAAATTGACACTTGCTTTTTAAGGTTTAAGTCAGAAGAAAATATACACATGTATCTAATGTTGACCAATAACATTCATGTATGATTTCAATATGAATGAAGAATATAATAGTCTTCAATCATCTGATGTTGTGCTGTGCAAGACACAAATCATTAATATAAAATATAAAGAAATTGTTTTTAAAACACACCATACATCTTTTTCCTTTAAGAAATACATCATCATTATGCAGAATGTTTTTATGTGTCATTGTGAAGTGTTTACATTAAGAACTTTTCCTCATAATTTCAAAAGAAACCATAAATCAATATTAATGTATTATAGTCTTCTTATTTCACATCATAAAAGACACAAACTCCCCTGGGTTATCTCCCATTCTTGTAACATCAATCTCTTCTGTGATGTGTGGCCAAAACTTAAAGTATTTTTTTCAGTTTTCCAATTCTTGTTCTCAGATAAAAACTTTTCATGAAATATTTTAAATCCTTCCACATGGTGTCACTTAAGAAGAATTTAAATAAAAGACAGTATTCAAAAACTGATCTCATCGCACTGGAGTCACAATTGAGGAGGCTGAAATGAAATTAAAGAAATATGTAAAATAGTGATTTAAAATATATTTGATAATAATCAGCTATAATTTATCTCAATCAAGCTTGCATAGAAACCAAACTATACTTTATAAAGCAAAACAGTTCTTAATAATTATAAATGAGGAGAACATTGACTGACTTCACTGTTGCATTCAATCTAATCTATTGAGCACTGACTGTTATTTTGAGTGTAAACTTACCTGGGACTTTATTTCTATGTGGTCGAATGATTCCTGTTGTAGAAGGGGGCATCTTTGATTCAAGTTTGACTCCAGGACCTTTGCCTCCTTTTGGACTGTTGGCTGTACGATTGTCGTATTCATAAGCAGTGAGAATTGGTAAACAGTGTTAAGGAATTTTAACAAACAAAAACTTTAAAAAGGAAATCTTAGATGAACCCTTTTCTCTTTTTCTACGAATGAACAGAATATCTATTTTTTATAACAAGGTTATATTGAGTGGAAGAAGTATTACAAATGTATAAATGTTCCAATCATAATTATGCACTAATAAAAATAAATGTTGAGTCAAGAGACAAATTTAAGATAGTAAAAGATATTGGCTTTACAGGAATATACTCAACAAATAAAAAGTTCATGGGTACAAAAATCCTTAAAAATATTTCTTGATATAATTGCATTTAAATAGAGAATTTGATTAACAAAAAATTATATTATTTATTATCATGTCATTTCAAATAATGTCCATTCAAGATTTATCTTGCGAACTGATTTGATAGTTTTTTCTCTCCAAAATGAACAAATTAAAGAGAATCTAGTTGCAATAGACCAGAGATGCATTTTATCAACTCCTTTTGGACTTATAAAATGTTTTTACACTTATTAAAAAAAAGTATATTTTTAGACTGCGACTTAATGACATTAATGATATAATATGTTTTCTTTGATTAAAAGGATATTTGCTGTGATTGGCAGGAAGATGATGTCTGTTTCTGTGATGATCTCCAGTTCATGGCTGATTGAGCCAATGCCTGATTCTCCTTCAACTCCTACAGCTATAGCATACAGACTCAGTTCCAGGTTCACACTCATACCAGCAGCAATCTGATGAGAATCAATGAACACTTGGTTTAACAAAATCTACAGATCATGATTTTTTATTTTTATTTTCACCATTCAACAATACTTTCGGTAAATCAGAGTAAAACTTAGTTACTGATACTTATCCAATCATTGAACAATCAATCTAAGTCATATTCAACAAATACAATTTGATCTTTGGCATCTGAATGTTATCAGATGCAAAGCCAAGACTACTTTAGTTATCGAAAATATTGTATTACGTTTTGCTTTTAATTGCTGAAAAGCCATTCTGTTCATTAAGTGGCTGTATTATCATTATTGACTTTTACATGAGGATTTAAAGTGCTTAAACACATGCCACCTTTCTAAGTCTCCTTTTGATTGTTTATTTTATATGAATTTAGTTCAACATATTTAAGGTTGTATATAGGATGGTGTCTGATTGTGACAGTGGTGACTCAGTTCAATCTTTATAGTGCTGTCTTATTAGATTATCCACACACAGCCACATTATTTTGACACCAAGCCAAACAGTCCTTACAAATTCTTAAATTACTGATTGTCAGATAAAAAAATCTCAAGATTATTAAACATTCTGAAATGTGGGGATTGAAATCCAGTCTCCCAGTGCTGGTTAAAATGAAACTATTTAATATAGAAAGATGACAGTTAAGTGTCTTGCTCAAGTACACATCTGATAGTGCCTGGATTCAGTGCTTAAAATCTGACTCTAACATTCATGACATTTTGACCTCAGCTTGCTACATTTCGTGTAAAAAAGACTAATTAACCATTTCCCCTATCAAAGCAGCACGAATAAATAAAAGCAATTCCTGACGACTTACAGGTCCTGGTTTGTAGATCACTCTTAGACCAGTGGCTGGCGGAGGCTGTTTTACTTTGTAACGACATGTATCTACACCAGTGTTCTTCAGAGTGACAGTATAGTTATACATGTATCCCTCCTTCAGCACACCATAGTCAACAGACTGCTGAACCAATACCAATCCCCTCATCTGTGCTAGCTGGGTCTGACCTTTTATTGATGCTCCAGCTGTCACTGATGTGTTTAATCTTCTTCTAACAGGATCTTCTGTATTTCGATACTAAAAATAAAAACATATTTTACTACAGTGTTGCCGATATTAATAATTGCGTATTTTTTACATATCATAAGGTAAGAAATGGCAGAGATTGCATTTTTGAAAGTAAACATAATAATGTGAACAGCTGAATACAAAATAATTTTAATGAAGAAATTTTATTAAATAATATCTTAAAATTTGATATTGCAGAAAACTGTTTTTATTTATACAGATGAACTGATCTTCTCCAAGGGAGAAAACATACCTTAGTGTTTGGAATGGCTCCTGGTTTACCTCCCTTTATTCCTCTAGGCAGCACCACAGCTTCCCTTCTAGGTTCACCAATGACGTTCACCATTAAACTACGTGGCTGAATTATTTCACTTTCATTATCTGGTACTTCATAGTTTGAATCTATAAGGTAAAGTGATTTACCAATAAGGTTTAGTTCTTCAAAAATTACAAGGAAGCAACAAATTTCTCCAGCACCTGACATGAATGCTTATATTGAACCTCAAGGGTGATTTTAGTTCAAAAGAATATTGAAAATTTGTGGAGAATTACTACAATTTAATTGCCTTCACAATGTCCATCATACATTTTGTCTCCAATTTCATTGTTTTATAAATGCAAAGAACCATAGCAATGTTTGTTTTAGATTTTCTATATGTTGTTGTAAATAAGAATAAAAGCTGCTGACAGCTTCAGTATTTAACTAACAGATAATCTGACATTGATGGAAGAATTTATTTCAAACATAGCTTTATATTTACCATCACTTGCAAAGCCACTACCCGGTATATATGCGTACCGACAATATGAATGCCATCACTCATTGCTTATTGTTTAGTTTCTCATTGCTTATCATTTAGTTTCTCATTAAATTTGCCTTTGTCTAGTTGGCATTCATATCTCCTATGAATGCCAACTGAAAGCAGTTCAATGCTTAAAAATTTATCTCATAAACAAACAAATGTATTTGATTTATTTTTCGAAAAAATAAAGAAATTATCTCCCGCCTAAAATATGTAACAAACAAATTTACCTTCCTCCTCTAATGGCTGTTCCATAATGATTGGGTAATCTACTTGTGAGGGTAGGTCTGAGGGTGAATCTATTTGACCTCCAGCTTGCTTAGGAGTGGGATTAACTAGAAAATTTGTAAAAATATGAAAATATGTACTTCGATAGCAATTGCACAAAATGAATATTTTGCAAGATAATCACAGATAATTGAAAATTAAATCCTTAAAAATATGATCCAAAAACATACAGAAAATGCATAATATTCAACTGGTTAAACAAACTCCAATGAGATTTATTTTGATCATTTTTCATTTTTAAACAAATATTGATCTTAAGCTATACATTATTAAGAACTATTTCCCACTGCTAGTATTACAGGACACTTTTTATGACCAATATTGATTTACTTACATGGTCTACTTGCACTAGCAGTTGTGACACCAGCATGCACTGGTGTAGGGTTCTCAGGACGTATGGGAGCTGGTGACCCTTGACCTGTAGCGTGGGCAGGAGTGGGATTGCCGGGTCTAATTCCTCCCCTTGATGGCACAGTCTCTGTGTACACTGTAAGCATAGTTATTAATCAAATATTATGAAACAAAGTAAATAGAAAAGGAGTTAGCAGTAAAATGTAATTGCCATCTGGATTTGATTTTAAAATTAATAACAGGAATATATATTTTTTCACTTTTTGAGATAAACAATAACACTTAATCATAAAATTTAAATAATGACAAAAAGTAAAAAACACAACGAACAAATGCAATTTGATCAAATTAAAACCTTGAAATAAACTATAATATAATATGATAGTTCTTATAACAGATCGACCTATAATGCAATTCAAGGGAGACAATCCTACATTACTATTTCACCTGTGTTTCTTCTATGCAATGCATTATAATTATTTGGCAGTGATATATAAAGAAATTTCATTTTTACCATTTGAATTTCAAAGTTTAGAGTGATAAGATATTTTACAGTATGAATAGTTAAAAATCATATTTGATGCCAACTTTAGTCTTTTATTTTATAAAATTGCTAACCTGCATAAGACACGGGTGTGTCTGAAACTTGTTTAGGGGGGATGGTATCTACAGGTGATGTGCTTGACCGGTCACTTTGGACAGAGGTCACAGCAGCCACAGCTAATGAAAAATATACAACATCGAACAGTGAAACTTTGTGTGCAAAAGTAAGCAATGAGATGTTTAATTGTGAGCATATACTGTAAATAGACTGATAATGTTATAATAATCAGTGTATAGACATTAAATTTTGTGATTTAAAGTGAAAGCAAAATATATTTATTTCTAGTACCCTGATCTTACAAATATAGGAGTATGAGATAAATCGATCTCGGGTATTATTACTTAATGTCATGTGCTATAAAACCATGAAATAAAGTCATCATATGTTATCAAGATTAATGTCATGCGCTATTACGTCCCTGACATTATACCAGGAGTACTTTTGTAGAGGTTCAATATGGGAAATCTAAGCACTTTTATTGTTATTTTCATGGTTTTATTCACTATTTAGGGTATGAGAAAAAGAACCTTCTACCTCTTTCTGTGTAAGATAAAGACAATCTAACACCAGTGTCTGGTTGAGATCGAAATATTCCAACCAGAGTGTTGAATTTTTCTTGTCTGGCCTGAGGTTTACTGAGGGCTAAACTTAGATAAAATTCAACACGAGGGTTCGAATATTTCGATCTCAACCAGTCACCGGTGTTTGAATATCTTTCTCACCTATTTACGTTGCAATCTTTGCAAAAAAACAGAAGAGATGAAAAGCAAAAGCTAAAGCGTGTTTGGTAAACAAACAGGAGTTATGTCCCTTTTCCTATTGTTTGTCGGAACTCACTTTAGCGAGTCTTTTCATACATTTCAAGTTAAACTCCAATGCATTCCGAATACAATTTCAGATATTAGTTCGAAAAATATAGCGAGAATCATTGCATGTAATGGCTCTCACATTGGGGAAGACAAGCTGGTTCAGCACCGGTGTTTCTTGAGATCAGTCTGTACGACAGGTGAGAAAGAATTATCTCAGCATTGGGATGGTTTGAACACCTATGTTATCTCATAACTTAGCTATCACCTCGTTTTCAGATACTCAACATACATAGAATTCCTCAACTGAGATATTTCTAGCTTTTACAGAAATAGGTACAAGCTTCTATAATAGTGAACACAGATAGCTGCTGTAAGATATCTTTGTTTAAAACTAAAATAAATTGTGTGTCCCAAATGAAAAACATCTTTAAGCATTCATAACCTAAGGATTTGATAAAGTTCAGTAAAAAATTAAACTTTGTTTGCTCTTGATATGCTTTTGGAAACAAATATTTTAGAAAACGTTTATGTTTAAAAGGGCTATAACTCTAGCAAATACTCATGAAAAATACACAAATTCAAACCTAACCTGAGGATTCATATACTGTATACAGCTACCTGATAATGTTTAATGAATTTATACTTAATTTGCAAAGGTATGAACTGGAAGCAAATATTTTGGAAATGTTTATGTGTAAAAGGACCATAACTCTGGCAAATATAAAAGGAAAATACTTAAAATCAAACCTAGCCTGGATATTCACATAAACAGCCTTCTTATAGAAGTAAATGAAAGTTAAACATAATTTTATCGAAACAACAAGCATCAGCATGGTTCTAATGCTGTATCTACAAACAAGAAATATGTATGATTTTGTTTCTGTAAATAGAGTACTTATTGACTTGCTACTTCAGAATTACTATAGATGTTTCATTTATACACAATTTTGTACTTAACATTATTTATATCTGCATAATTTTATTTAAACACATCTTCAGGAAAAAAATAATTAAATTTTAAAGTCTCTGGACATGAATTACATACATTGAACAAATAGTGTTTGCTATGCCTTATAAATGGCTACAGTGGTATGACATACTTACATCTTGCTGGGTAAGCGCTGGTTGAAGGACTGATCTGATTAGCATTGTTACTCTGGCTAGATGACTGACGCCTCACAGCCTCTGAGCCATCCTTACGAGGATCCTCTGACAAATGTTGTAGTATCTCATCTACTTCTTTAGCCTATATAGATATCAATTGTGTTAAGTTCCGTCAAGTCATAAATACTGAGACTCCTTGATATAAGATCAATCAAAAATAATACATTAATGTTTTACTGGAAAGGTAAATATCACTAAGCAATATTGAAAAATCAATGAACATTGTAATATCATCTGAAAATGAAACATGATTAAAATATATATCACCTGACTTAGCAGGAATGCTTTGCCAAATTCACTGTCAAAGTATGTAGGAATTCTCCTCTTCTTTATGTCTTCTCTCCCCTGTTTTTCCTGCTGTAGGTCTCTCTCGTCTCTCTCCCAGTCGGCTTTTGTGCGTTTTGGTTGTGGAGTAGGAGGAGGACTAGCCTCAAATGGAGCGGTTGTTCTCTCATAAAGCTCTTTAATATCATCTAAAATAAAAATGTAAAACATGATCGTTTTTCTTTTATCATTTAACTTACTTAATGAATGATAAGTTATTTTTGAGAAAACTTAAAGAATAATTGAACTTATTGCATAGTAAATTAACTTATTCGATAAGACTTGAGGCATGTAGTCATACAGAAATGTGATTGAAGAACTTTATGAAAACTTTATGTTCTACAAATTTCATGTAAAACCACAGGGGCTAGGCACAGACTCACCCGACCCCCTATAGGTGTACATATCTTTAAAATACACATATAGGGGGTGGGGGCGAGTCTGTGTCTAGCCCCTTTGTTGCACATATTCTCAATAATAGCACGCAATATCTTGTTCTAACCTGGTTTGTATTGTGGGAAATCTTTACGAGATGTTTGTAAACCAATCTCTAAAAGATCTGCAGCATGAATTTTCTCCTCATCTGTTCTTGGGTCTACCATACGCATCATGTCAGCCACTTTGTTTCTCTCTGTCACAAACTCTGCATATTCCTTCAGTCCTGCTTGTAGGCTATCAATGCAACACAAGTCAATTAAAGTCAAATTCAAAGAAACTAATAAAATCAATTTAATCATGCAACTAAACCTATCCCAAAGTACTACTGTTTAGTTTTTCACTTTTTACTTGCATTGGAGGGCATTACAACTTTTATTACTCTTTTTTGAATTGACAAAACATTTTTGTATTCCTATTGAAACATTTAGCAGGAATAAGTGGGCAATAAGGACTGTTTACAGGTATAAGAATATAGGCTACAGGCATAGTACATAAAATCTCTTAAGATTTACAGGTATAAGAATGTAGGCTACCGTCATAGTACATAAAATCTCTTAAGATTTACAGGTATAAGAATGTAGGCTACAGGCATAGTACATGAAATCTCTTAAGATTTACAGGTATAAGAATGTAGGCTACAGGCATAGTACATAAAATCTCTTAAGATTTTGAAACTTACTAAATGATCAGAAGAAAACATATCAATTTGTACAGGAACAATTTTAATACGATAGCTTAAAAGCTATGTATGGAAGGGTTCGGAGTAATTTTTCTCAGACACCAGCCACCTCATCCAATATTGTTATTGAACTCATATTAGAAACAGTTAAAAACTCTAGCTGATCTCTTTTGCTTATGATATATTAAAAAGATTCCACAAAACAAAGTTACTTACTGTTCTCTGAGATTATAAGATACAGGTTTGTACTGTATGAACTGACGAAGCTCCAACACATTTGGACATTTCAAAATTGGAATTCGGACTGGCTGTCTAACAGCAGCTCCTACTGACAGACCCTGTCCAAGCGTGGTACCAAACTTTGGTCCTGGTGTTTTATATTCCTTTGGTGGAAGTGTGGTAAGGTCCCGACATCGTATACCTGGTGGTATAATGGACTCTTGGTCATATTGTTTAAACAGCTTGTCTGAAGGGCCTCCAATAAAGGGTTTCAGTATTGTAATTCCTTGTACCCCTGGATAATCTGGTAGATCGTCCTTCAGTACAGCAGTTGCTGGACTTTGCTCTGCTGCGTTCAAATACTCAGCTATGTCTTGATAACGTAAAAGTTCTGTTCCACTTCCATCAGAATGAAGGATAAAAAACCGTGGTGAATGCTCTCTGAAACTGGTCAACTTTTTCTCTGATTTATTATCGTCCAAACTAGACTCTGACATGGTTTCAGAGCTCATTGGCATCACAGTAAAGTCACCATTACTTCTAACATTAAAAACATTGCCGTCACCATCCACTGTTTCTACCACAATGTCAGCATTGTGAGCCAACACATACTGAAGTTCTCGTTCTGGAAGTAGCTGCTCCATTATCTTGTTAGGACGAGGGTAGTAAACAAGTGTTCCTTCGGTGTCTACCTCCACCCTGCCTCCTTCATAGTGATGTAACATGTAATATCCATCAGGGAATACATTGATTGTTGTACCGTTACCAAAGATGGTGAGATTCTCACTTGTGGCACAGTTAAACTCTACTGTAGCATATGCTGGGCACTCAACCTTCACAAATTTAACAGTCTGTGTTTCATAATCTTTTAATTCTGAAATAATCAGAGCATTCATAAGTAAACATCATACTAAATATATCATATTTTCAAATTTTTCAGAAAGGGACTTTTAATTTCTGTTTTGTTTTTTTAAGAAGTTTATATGTTGCAAAAAATAAAAAAGACTTTAATTATTGAAACAAAAACAATGCAACTGTCACTTTTTTCTGCACAATAATTTTAGATACAATTTTATTGTATTCTCTAAAATAAGAAAACCTAATTCTATGTACCAGTAATCTTAAAACTTGGATCTTAGATGTGCTAAAATGATCACCAGTTATCTTTAGGAAAGGGACTCAACTCTCAATAAGTTCTTATTCACATGGAAGGGAGAGGACTCTTCTTAAGATCCAATATAGTAAAATGTGAGTAACAGACACCTTATGTGAAGAACAGAGTTATCTTTTATTATAAACAAGATTTGAATATCCAGTGTACTTTAAATTTGTAAATACCATTTTCATAATCAGATCCTGCATAAAGTGGGCTCTCCTTGTAGTAAGTTGTTATCCGTGTTCCATCATTGTGCTCTACGATGGTGGTGCCATCTGGATAGCTGACAGTGATCACATGGTCATCTCGTGTTGCCATCGACTATGGGGAAAACAGGAAGAAGTTAGAACTTATACTCCTTTTATTCATATTTGATTTTAATAAAAATTTTGATTTAATTTGATTTGTGTACATGAACTCAAATAGTCAGATCGAACCATTTAAAAACTGTAAGCTTAATTAATTCTGTTTATCAAATTTTAAGGTTTTTTAGGTTTGTTTGCTTTGGAAGTCTTAAAACATTTTTTATTTTTCAAATAAAACTTTATTAACCATGTTAAAATTATGTCAAACCTTTAAAATTGGTTTTGAAACCAATATACTTTAAGACGTATTTCATACATTTAAAATAAATCAAGAACTGTGTAATGAAATTAAAATCAGATAATCAGTTTTGTTAAAAAAAAATTATATTAAATCATTGAAATATCTAAATACCCTCAAAAAAAAGAGATTAAAAGGCAACAGGTTACAAAATAACCATAGCATGCATATGTACCATTTCAACCTTAAGTACCAAACTGCGCACTCTTGTCAATAATCAAACTGAGCACTCTTGTCACTAATCAAACTGAGCACTCTTATCAATAATCAAACTGAGCACTCTTGTCAATAATCAAACTGAGCACTCTTGTCACTAATCAAACTGAGCACTCTTGTCAATAATCAAACTGAGCACTCTTATCAATAATCAAACTGAGCACTCTTATCAATAATCAAACTGAGCACTCTTATCAACAATCAAACTGAGCACTCTTGTCAAAAATCAAACTGCGCACTCTTATCAATAATCAAACTGAGCACTCTTGTCAATAATCAAACTGAGCATTCTTGTCAATAATCAAACTGAGCACTCTTGTCAATAATCAAACTTAGCACTCTTGTCACTAATCAAACTGTGCACTCTTATCAATAATTAAACTGAGCACTCTTGTCAATAATCAAACTGAGCACTCTTATCACTAATCAAACTGAGCACTCTTATCAATAATCAAACTGAGCACTCTTATCACTAATCAAACTGAGCACTCTTATCAATAATCAAAAACCATCAGAAAATGTAAAGATGATGAAAATAGAGGACAAATAAATAACTAAAACTTGAATCAGAGTTAGAGTGTCCTTGTTTTGTCTCCTATTTCTACATATTAACAAGAAATTTTTCCTGACAAGTTGTCATGCTCCCTTTATCATTACCTGGCTTGTTTGAGGGTCTGAAGCTACACTGATCATCACAGCCTTCAACTCCTCCATATTGCCATCCCCTTTATAGGCTATTTTGTCCCCGTTCGGGTATGTGGTGACCCAGCTGCCCACCTTCTCAGGTACTTCTTCCTCCACAGGTACATCCACTGTCTTATCCTTATCCTTATTACTGGTCTTCTTAGCACTGGCAACTGTAACAAGTTAAATTGTTATTGATCCAACAGAACAAAAGTAATTTAATTAACCAACAATTATAGAGGTTAGTATACGTAATATTAGGTTAACAAGATTTGAAGGAGATAAACACCTGAAAAACCTCAAAACAAGTCATCCATGCAGGCTTTCAGGATAGTCATTGGATATGTTTTCAAGTGATATGGAAAGGTGAATTGTAATTAGCTAGGCATAAAACATAAACAATTGGATTCAGTAAATCAAATCAAATTAAATGTTGAAATAACACAACCTGAACAAGCCTGAACATAAAGGATATATTCAACATATTTCATTATACTTCAATTTGAATCAAAATCGTAAAATAATCCTGTTTACCTGGTTTCTTTGTTGGTGTTTCTGCTCTTTCCTGACTTCTGGCACTTCCTCCACGTTGTGGCGAGTTGCTACGGCTACGAGGCAATGGCCATGGACCAGTGTGGATACTGACTGTACCATCAGCATACAAAACCTACAAAATTTACACAAGAAATTGTGTGTGAACAGTATTGTATTGAACATCATTAATAGTTCTACAGCCAAAGGCTGTTCAAGCTCCAATCCTGGGCTGGTAACCATATTGGCATTTATGAGCTGTAAAAATATACTTTAAAGGTGTACTAACTTCAGCATTTTAGACGCCGTAAACCAGTCTGATGTTGTTATTTTCAAATATAAAAACATGAAATAT